>JARHVA010002337.1:847500-892500 GCA_037957365.1 Torreya grandis
TAAATCAATAATAGTAAGCTTTTAAATGTAAATAATCACTAACAAATAGACTCAATTAAGTAACAACATACATTTGTTATTTCTAACAAAGAATCCAAACAAGCATTTTTAAATGAATATTTAACTATGTACAATACCATAATAAATTAGTTAAACTAGTTAAGTACAGTTTTATCACATCCACTAAATAATAACATCAGTAAAAACTAGATCAGTGAAATCATGTAATCACATAAAATAACTTGAGAAAATAAAAGATCACAATTGACATTCATAATAGAAAACAAAGCATACCCTTTTCCATTTTGGGTTATGCTATTGGATGTAGGGGTTTTTAGATGGTTAAGCCATTAATAGGGACCTACATATGACCCCCTAAATATTTTCCATTTTAGTTTCAAAATAAACAAAAAACCCAACAACCCATTTCAATTACAATATCCATCTACAAAGTAAAAGACTTTAAGTACAAAATTGGCTTATAACAGATGCTTATTATGCCAATAAAATTGAATCCCTTCCTTCTTGAGCTCAAATTCCTTTTTATTTTTTATTTCCACTTACTAATCCCCATGTGCATGCCTCCCAATCCTCCTTCCTATTTATTTTATTCATTACCATCAGCTTACTCGACATTACTTTCTCCTCTATTCATGATAGACAAAATTGACTAAAAATATGCATGCCAAAATAAATCAATAGAACCCCCACTAAGCTAAAATTTGCCACCATTTATCATGCAGTCCATAACCAAAATCCCATCATGATTTTCTCAAGAATGATGGTTAACTAAATTCAATGAGTGATTAGAAACTATAATCATCTTGAAACTTCGCAATGACTAAAAAAATAATCATTATTTATACTTTATAAAATATTCATGCCCTTGACTTAAATCAAATCTAGCATCAACTTCACAAACTGACTAAATTATAAATTGCAATCACCAATATTATTTCATGCAATGTCAACCATTGACTAGTTGATTAATGTAATGACTATATAACACAATGAAATAGATATGAATTTAAAAAGAATATTTTAATTATTACTAAGTCATCCATGACCAAACACTATACATTCAACCTCCATTATAACTTAACCATCTATGTTTAAACAATAACCATAGGCTTTAGAAAATAATTTAAAAAACATAATGACATAAAACTATTTCACAGTGGTATTATTCTATATCACTTTGCATTATGTTAGTACTTAACAAAGAGATCACTATTCATTAAGTCTTTTAAAAGTTTATATTACTATTAAAATAGCTAATAGTAAGCTTTTAAATGTAAATAATCACTAACAAATAGACTCAATTATGTAACAACATACGCATATTATTTCTAACAAAGAATCCAAACAAGCATTTTTAAATGAATATTTAACTATGTACAATACCATAATAAATTAGTTAAACTAGTTATGTACAGTTTTATCACATCCACTAAATAATGACATCAACAAAAACTAGATTAGTGAAATCATGTAATCACATAAAATAATCTAAGAAAATAAAAGATCACAACCAACATTCATAATAGAAAATAAAGCATACCATTTTCATTTTGGGTTATGGTGTTGGATGTATGGGTTTTTAGATGGTTAAGCCATTAATAGGGACCTACATACAACCCCCTAAATGTTTTCCATTTTAATTTCAAAATAAATGAAAAACACAACAACCCATTTCAAGTCCAATATCCATCTACATAGTAAAAGAGTTTAAGTACAAAATTGACTTGTAATAGATGCATATTATGCCAATAAAATTGAATCCCTTCCTTCCTGAGCTCAATTTCCTTTTTATTTACTCTTTCCACCTACTAATCTCCATGTGCATGCCTCCCAATCCTCCTTCTTATTTATTTTATTCATTACCATCACCTTACTCGACACTACTTTCTTCTCCATTCATGATAGACAAAACTGACTAAAAATATACATGCCAAAATAAATCAATAGAACCCCCACTAAGCTATAATCTGCCACCATTTATCATGCAATCCATAACCAAAATCCCATCATGGTTTTCACAAGAATGATGGTTAACTAAAGTCAATGAGTGATTACAAACTATAATCATCTTGAAACTTCCCAATCACTAAAAAAGTAATCATTATTTATACTTTATAAAATATTCATGCCCTTGACTTAAATCAAATCTAGCATCAACTTCACAAACTGACTAAATGATAAATTGCAATCACCAATATTATTCCATGCAATGTCAACCACTGACTAGTTGATTAATGTAATGACTATTTAACACAATGAAATAGATATGACTTTAAAAAGACTATTTTAATTATTATTAAGTCATCCACGACCAAACACTATACATTCAACCTCCATTATAACTTAACCCTCTATGTTTAAACAATAACCATAGGCTTTAGAAAATAATTCAAAAAACATAATGACATAAAACTATTTTACAGTGGTATTATTCTATAACACTTTGCATTATGTTAATACTTAACAAAGAGACTGCTATTCATTAAGTCTTTTAAAAGTTTATATTACTATTAAAATCAATAATAGTAAGCTTTTAAATGTAAATAATCACTAACAAATAGACTCAATTAAGTAACAACATACATCCATTATTTATAACAAGGAATCCAAACAAGCATTTTTAGATAAATATTTAACTATGTACAATACCATAATAAATTAGTTAAACTAGTTAATTAATGTTTTTTCACATCCACTAAATAATAACATCAACAAAAACTAGATTAGTGAAATCATGTAATCACATAAAATAATTTGAGAAAATAAAAGATCACAACCAACATTCATAATATAAAACAAAGCATACCACAACTATCTAACTCAAATAATTAGTTAAAAAATATGATATACTACTTTGGTGTGTGTATGGGTTTCTATGTTCACTCTCTATCATCTCCCAATGTCTCCATCAACACCACCCTCTTCAATGATGCTCTTCCTCTATCACACTTTGAGGGATGGATCTATTTTACATCCATCTCCCAATAATGAAGGTAGTTAGCCTGAAACATCATTATATCCATAAAATAATGTTGTATAATTAACAAAGATGATCTTAATGTATAGAGTATAAAAGTACATATATATCATAGCAAATCAATCGTGTAAATTATGCAACACATAACTATCCCATAGTTAGCATATGGCATAAAGCTTAATCAAATAATAGTAAATCAACTATCAACAATAATAATACACAAATCAAATATATTTTTTAGCTTAGAGAAAAATTGATATATGACATCATATTTCCTAATATTTGTTAAAATTTCATTTTTAAAGATTAGATATTCATTAATTCAACATGTATTTTTCACTTAAACATTTAATTGGATTCAATGAACTAAGTGAATTAGATTAGGCTTTTATTCATTTTAATAATTGGTTAAGTGCCTCAATTATTTAAAAGCATCACTTTTCCAAGTTATAACTTGATTGGGGATGAATCCATGAGAGGTTATAATTTCATATAGTTTATTACCCAAAATAGGGAATCTTTGATGTGATTTTGGGCATTTACGTCTAATGTACAAATGAAATTGAGATGTTTAGTGATTTTTAGG
Organism: Torreya grandis; assembly: GCA_037957365.1. Lineage (NCBI taxonomy): Eukaryota > Viridiplantae > Streptophyta > Pinopsida > Cupressales > Taxaceae > Torreya > Torreya grandis. Next base: position 851,085 of record JARHVA010002337.1, read on the forward strand.
CTTAATTGTACATTATTTTCTATAAATTAGTTTGAAGTTTGCTTAGACATAAAAGTGGCCAAAAAAGAGTGTCTATACTACCAACATGATTTGTAGCTCCTAAGATACCATTTTATGAAGGTAAATGTTATCCTAAGCAACATATTTGATAATTCCTTGAAAAATGTTTGGACAATGCTTAAAATAACATATTATTAACTAAACTCTTTCCATGAATCCTCAAAGATTATGATTTATGATGGTTATATGATCTCCCACTCTAATTAGTTAGAAAATTCAAACATTTTTTAGATAAATTTTGAGAACACTTCTATATCAACATTGGGGAAAATTTTACATATTCACAAATTGGTAAACTCAAGCTAGGGTGAAATGAACCAATCAATGAATATGTTATCTAGTACAAAAATATGATAACTAAGATAAAAAATTATATAGTAGACATTAAAATAAAAGATATATTCATACAAATCTTGTTATCACCACTCCATGGTCTATCATGTTTGACCAATTCAAATATTATGATTAGTTATGCCATACAATCAAAGAAAGAGAAATAGATCTCATAGATTTAAATAAATCAAGTATGCACCAAATGCTCCATCTAGTTCAAATATCATGTTTCAAATAAAACCAAACTTCAAGGTCAAATACAATAAGATAAAGAATGAATTAAAAAATAATCAATGTATTATCAAAATAGACAAATAAGATTCAATTGACATCTCCACCAAGGAGGCAACTTACAATGTTACCACAACCTCCTCATTTTATATAACAAAAATTACTTGATTGCATTATCTTATCTTTTTCTCCGCCATTAGAGGTTGATATGACCAACCAGAAAAATAAGGTATTTGATAGTAATGCTTAATTTGACTACCATTGATGTATTGTGCATTCTAAAATCAAGTGTTTTAAGATAAGGTATAAGATAGAATATCATATCCATGATAATAGTATCTAGTAATCCATAATAAAATGACAATTCAAAGCTTAAGATATCTAATAATCCATTTATAAACCATGGTTGATCATAAAATATAAACAATTCAAAGGTACATAATGTGTACAAATCACATCCTTCTCCTCAGACATATTTCATCCAATAAATAAAATTATTAGCACATTTATAGGCACATTAGCACAAATTCCTATGATCACATTTAATGATGTGAATCTAATGATGATGATTCAAATATACATGTAATATTTATTCAAGATTAAATAAACAAAAAACATATATATATATATATATATATATATATATATATATATATATATATATATATATATATATATATATATATATATATATATATATATATATATATAGTGTCATTATTGATAGTGGGCCAAGTGAAAATGCATGTACATTAAACTACATAGTCTTGTATACATAGAACACTATTTAAAAGATACACCAAGAATAGTTAAAGAATTTGGTGGAAATATATACAATACTCTTAGGAATGTAGTACTAACTATCATAGTGGCTTTGAAAATGGTGGATACTCCATTTGTATTCCTACCAAATGAATGTTTTTTTAATATGTTATTAGGATGCTCTTGGATATAGAAACTCTGTGTAGTACCATTAAAATTACATTGATGTATCAAATACATACATTTCAATAAGTGTTAAAATTTTAAGGCATTCCATATGAGTACACTCTATAGTTATTGGTATCTCTTCATATTCCCCAAACACTACCATAGTTGGGTATGAAACCTATTCAAGAGAGTACTATAAAGATAATTAGTGTACCCATTCAAGATCATGGTGCAAGCATCCATACCAAATATTTGTATATAATCAATATGAAGGAAATTGGTACTCTTTCTTAAGAAATAATATTTATATCCAAGATACTCAAAATACAAATAAATATAAATCTTCTACTATATTAAAAAGGGAAATACCTTAGACAATTTTACATGTTACACAATGAACATAGGTAATGATACCTTATCCTAATATACAACAAAATCCACTAAATCTTGTTCCTTCTTGAGTTATACATCCTACAAAATATTCAAAGTGATGATCAAGTGATTACATTATAGAATCAAATGCCTTTTCAAAATTTGATTCATTTACATGTAGCACTTTTCATCCATAAAAATTCACCAACATATATGATCTAAACACACACTATGGTATTCCCATCGATGGGATCATAGGCTATTCTCGTTTACAAAAATATGTCAAAAATAAAAGAAATTAAATATTAAAAAATATATAAAAATTAAAAATAAAAAACATTCAAAATATTCTTGAAAAATAAAAAATCAAGACCTAAGCATAACATGAGTTATTAGTATAGTTATTTAAATATGTTATTTATCACATATTTTGGTAGATAACATTATCTTTCTCAAACACATGCATTTCATGAGGTATATGAGTGTGATGTGGGACATACATTATACATGTATTATTATATGTTTAATTCCCTTCCAAATAATTTCTATGTTTATGTTGGGTGCATCTAATTCTACATTTTACATTATTAACAAGTTATACATTTCTATGACCTCTCTACCATCTCTAGCTACATGCATTACAAATGTATTACTAATTACTCATATCTTAGAATGTGATACATGAATGTGATTATTTGATATGATATAATATTGATACCTATAGATGGAATAGACTAGTTTTAACATATATGATCCTTTGATGTTGACAATTTATTGCATGATAGGCTAGATATTGCTGGATTATTGTGTGTCCCTTTTTCCTTGGCCCTTGTGTGAAATAATTGAAAAAATATATATGAAATTTTTACCTAGTATGTGCAACATTTGAACAATTCCATTGTTTGTGGCCTTTGGCCCTAAGTTGTGCATTATATTTGAACATGTCCCTTATCTTCAACATTATTAATGCCATTTACATGTGTCTTTTTGCCTTATTTTTGGAGAAATAATTGATGTCCATTATATGTATCCCTTGGTATTATTATATTTAATTTTGTGTTGTGCATGTTAAAATTTATTAGTGGTTCCATGATATATAGCATTCAATTTTATTGTGTCATAAAAATTCAAATATGGTTATTATATTACATGCTTTTTTACTAAATTATATTTAGACATGACACTTGTATACCTTGCATTCAATATGTCACATACATACTTGTATGACAATTACATTATTACAATGGCATAATCTCCACTTGATGACATAATGTTATATATCACATGATAGAATTAAATATTCTTTTTAGATGAGTGAATTACATGATACATACCTCATCTCAAAATTTGGGCATCACATGGGTCTTGTATTAGAGATCCAAGCCTCAAAAAATAGACAAAAATTAGATGTTATAATAGAATATAGTTTTGAAAGATTGAAATTAATTTAAAGATCTAATTATATAACAAAGTATATCTTTCAAAGATTCAAATCAAGTTATAAGTTAAACACATGACATATATTATCATATTGACATATATTATGGGGGAATATTACATGCATATATACTCAATTTTCAAAGACTCAAATTACATAATCATACACACTTGAATTCATCTGCAAATAGTTATAAGATAAAATTTAAGTGTTAAAAATATAATTATAATTGAATATATAGGTGCATGACATTATATATAATTGACAAATTTATAGGAATGATACTTATTCATGCACATTTTAAAATTTAAATTTTATAATTTAAAAAACAAAATGTTCATTTAAATTCAAATCTATTTTCAATGTGGTCATAATGGGGGCACTAAAATTCTAAATACTCTTTTGAACATGCAAATATAACCTAGATCCATCTATATTGATGTGATTTTATATATTATGGGTAATGTACGTTTGTGTATAGTGACACTCAATAACCTTGTCATTACTTATATAAAATACATTGTGTAGTTCCATATTCTATTATGTGTGGCGTACATCAACTCTAGTGATATTCAAAAAACTAGGCATCACATCTAGTGAACCCATCATTGTTTCACCTTTTTTTATTAGTACATTGAGTATTATTTGTTAATGAAATTTGAAATGTGAATTTTTCCCACTCAAGAGCTTTATTATCTATTTATATATGGGATTTAATCACTCTCAACTTTCCATTATATCAAATTATCCAAGTAATTCAATAATGGGGATCAATTTTCCATCACTATTTATAGGTTACATGGAAATTTTGTTTCATTTCCATACATGTATAATCCCTCCTTGCTATATTTTTAATTTTTCAATTTTTAAAGTTTATATTTTTGAATTTAAAAAGAGGATGAGTGACTATGTCATGCATTATTCTAGGGTTTGTTAAATTTGAGTGCCATCCATAATTGGAGTGTCTCCTCAAAGATAAATTATGTTTTACACACTTAGGTTCAATTCTTTGTCCATTACACTAGAAATTTCATTACTAGAATAAAGGTAGGGAAAATTTAGACACAAAACATATTATCATAATTAATTTATATTGTTAACTCTTCACATATCTTAAACCACATGAATTTCACCCAAATACATGACTCTTATTTTCCATTCCTCTAAACCATTTATCTATATGTGGGCTTGACCTTTATTTTCTATAATTTCTATATAAAAATTATTAGTTAAAATGCTCAATATACTTCATACTATCATTATATTATCTCTATATAAGTAAATTTGTCCCTAATAATATAGGACATGTCTATGAAAGATTAATAGGACCACTTACATAAGCTTTTCCACCTAAATAAACCACATCTGGTGCCAAATAAAAATTAGTTTCTGAATTTAAAATTAATCTTTTGGGTATTTCACATGTTTCATAAGGTTGGATAAAGTAAATTATTAATTTTTATCATATAAATTCACATGAAAATTCATTCATTAGGAACACTTTCTACTCACTTGGTTCTTCCTAGCTTACACACTATTTCACATTAAGAAAATTTTCCACATTCTCTCCAAATTCAAGATCACTCACAAGGAGAAACCACAAGATAAGTCTAAAGCAGATTAAATCAAATCAAGTGTTATAATTGTCAAGTAACAAATAAATTTTAATAAATAAAAACACATATTTAAGAAGAAAAATTTCACAATCAATATAGGTGGAAGAACTATGTGGTCTTGATTTCCCTCCTTGGAGTATTTGATACATAGGAAATGTTCAATCATCAAGGGGGTAATTGGGGTTAGCTCAAACTATTAAAATGCCCCTCTCTTTTTTAATTTTCAATATTTCATAGTCCCCTTAGGGTTTAAAATATAAAATAAGGAAAATAGTGAATTTCATGAGGTGTAATTCAAATCACAACATATCAACCTATTCAGTAGACATAGGCATACAAGGCACACCAATCAATATTTTTCATCTTAGTCAATGTAGACAAATCTATGGTAAATATACATGAAGTGGCCTACACTAATATCCACATAGAATGGTTTATTTAAGTATAATATTATATTTTTATTTTGAATAGCCATTGCCAAAATTATACTTTTTTTTATCTTCTCCTTCCAATCAATTGGGACAAGTCCATAGTCAAAAAACATAAATAACTTGCACTACTATTAATCACATGAATATTTTTAGAAGTAATTTTATATTCTATTCCTAATCTTAAGCATAAAAAGTCATATATTTTGATTATTTTAACTTTCATAATTATATAATATTCAATAGAAATCTTGATTTGAGATAAATACATTTCTTCTTAGTGATTTATAAAATTGGTAGTTTTACATATTTATCAATTTTCAAAATTAGAATTGCTAGTTATTGAATATAATAAATTTTTTATATCTATTAATTATTAATCCTATTAGTTAAAACATTTATAATTTTTTCTTTAAAAAAATAAATTATTGAAAAGGTATACTGCTCTAAGAGTCTAGAGCTGTCATGTAGGATATTTAACAGATTTAAAGTAGACAATGAGATTTTTGTAGGTGTATAAAAATAAAATGAAAGTGATAAATTATAAGTCAACATGAAAGTTTGAGAGGATGGGAAACTAGGACCTTATTTTAATTCTCAATTAATTCATGTTAAATATGTGTCAAACTTGTAATTGTCAAGTACTAAAGACTAGAGTTTAGTATCTATAGTTATACACATCATGTTATTTTGAAAAGATGTAAGAATGCAAGGCATATGTGCTAACATGATTAGATTATTTAATAATATAAATACATGATAATTAATTGAAATTTTAAGTAGGTAACATAAATAATAAATGTGTCATTTCAATTGTTTTTATAAATTAGGCATAGAGTAATAGTCATTGTAGTAGTGATCATCAAAGATAAAATCAACCACTTAAAAGCTACATAGAAGATGCATACTAGAAATCATGGAATAAAAATAAGTTGAATAATGAATGATATTAATAATGATAGAAAAATACAATAAATAATGTATCTACACAAACATATTCACCTAATGTCATGCTCATGACACACAAAAACATTAAAAACATAAATCAACTCTCATGCAACACAAACACCACATGGCCATGACATAAAATGGAGGATCCTCATAGAATTGATGCATGATATGGAAAAACACAATAAATAAAATAATATAATCATTCAAGATATAACCTAATGTAACACATAAATTTTCACTCAATGTAAGAGTCATCAATGGTTGCACATAGAACACACAATAATCATCACATAATGTAATGTTATTTAATCTATCTATTTTTTATTTAACAATTAAATTCTATAAATAATAAAATATTGAAATTAAATATATATTATATATTAATTTATAATGATCTATAAATATTCATTTTGTAAGTAAAAATATTAAATTAGCTTAATCCTAATTTATGCTAACTATGCACGCTAATTGCTGGTGGGAAACTAAATGGAAAGATATATGAGTTGTGTCATACCTAAAATTAGAATTTTATAATGAACTAGGACATGAATTAAATAAGAGGATAGGGAAACATTATGGCCTTATCCTTTGATTATATTAGTTTGGGTTAATTGTATAGGTTATTTTCCTATTTGGGTGTGTGTGACTATTAGAGATGCACTATTGATAATATTTGGGTACCAATATGATGCATGGAAGTCCTACAATATTAAAACCATATTTCCTAAACATAAAACAAATGGAGATCAAATTCCCATAATCTAAGTAATATCCAAGATATCCTTATAAAACTCCACATAATTGGAGTGTTGCTTACATAATCCAAACGGGCCTTAGGATGATGTAGTTTTCCCTCCTAGAGTGTACGAATCTTGATGTTTTCTATATGGATGAAACTAGAGAAATTAAATTTAATGATTAAGAATTAATGAAATTGACCTGTAATAAAATATATTTAGATTTAACTTATGAATTATATAATAAATAATAATTTAAATTGGAAATAGTAGCTCTCTTTTACTCAATGTGTAGTGATTTTTATAAGGTCCTTCATGGATATATTGAGTGACTTATATGTGATTATACAATGGAAAATTTTAAATATTTCCATTATAAAACTTTGATAAAGTGTAGGAGGGATAACATGTAACATCTTGAATTTGAAAAGTGATTGTTAAAGTACTGAAGAGAAGCATGAACTAGTGGACACAAGCCAACCTATGATCTTGTCTACCTAGTATGGTCTTATCCCATAAGGTTAGGAAATGGTGAAACTTGTATGATAAAATTTTAAGTAAAATAGGGATATATAAATGATGTTTTAAACATTATTAATACAATAAGAAAAACAATAAAGGTTCTCATAAATATTGAATGTTAACAGAATGGTAAGTAGGTCAAGTAAGATAAATATGTCAAGTTTAAACATTGTCATGAAATTAATGATTAAATTTATGTGTCTAAATTTAACCCCATTTATTTTAATGATGAAATTAAATTAGATTATCATAGTAAAGGATATGTGAACCTAAGTTTGTATACACACTTTGTATTTTAATGTGAATCTTGATTGTGTAAGATGCCTCAATGAAAAACTTACAACAATGCCATTGAAAGTAGTTACTATCCATATTTTAAATTTAAAAGTATTAAATGTTAAAATTGAAAAGATAACAAGGAAATAATAAACTTGAAAGAGTATCCCATTTAATTAACATGTAACATAAAAATTGGAGAAGTTAATTATCCCTTTTTAGAGCATATGAAGTGAAGATAGGGTGGTTTCAACCTTATTTAATTTTTGGCCAGGGAGATAAAACAATTTTGAAAGTGGTAGTCGGATGAGTCATAGACCATTGAGTATCACTTTACCATAACTATACCAACTCATGACTATGGAAAATTAAGAGTGATAAAGTATCAATGAGTGCATATTTTAAATTGGAAAAGATTATGATTTCACTTATGAAGAGTGTTATGAGGAATAGTAAAGTGTTAACCACCAAGTGTCACTAGAATCTAACAAGAGATGAAACAGAAAATATGAGGTGAAACCACATACCAAGTTCATAAAAGTGCATCTATATACATTGAGTGTCAATAGATTCTAATGTGTCTCACTTTTCACTCTATGAATCACACTATTTCAAATAGATCTAGATTTGATTTGAAACTCTACACTTTGAAATTTTTGAAATTTTAAATTTGTAATGTAGTAATGTGAACATGAATGGATATCATGCCCCCATGTACTGTACTGAATCGATATTAAATGCTAAATTATTTTTTAATTATTTTAAACCTATAATTTTTTACTATAGTAATGAGTGAACATACTTGGCATATTCCCCCATAATATGAATATTTTGAATCGTATTGAAATCCAAAAACTATGTTATGTCATAAATATGAAACTTGTTGCTCATGAGGATTGAATTCTCAAGGAAAGCCCATTATGATGTCACCATTTTGAGATGAGATATATAGCATTCAAGTCATTTATCTAAAAATAAATAATATGTGAAAAATATAGTCATATACTATAAATTGAACATTTGAATTAGATTGCATCAAAGTATTGAATACCATATTGAAGTGCATATGAAACACATGTTAGATAGATATAACATTGACTCACATAAGAAACTTGTGCATGATATGTATCATGGATATAAAGTAAGATTAAATAATATAAGTAACACATATATAAATCATGGCATCATATTAAAAATAAATGAACATACAAGTAATGTTACATAATGTCATAAAATTTGTATAGAATGTCACAAAGTGCCTAAAGGCTACATAAAAGGAACCTGTGAATTTTGCATAAACATATAAGTCCAAGGGCCACACTCAAATTACATGATGTTTTCATATGATAAATAACATGTATATATTTCAAACATAAGGCCAAGTGATACACACAATAAGTAAGCAAGTCCTAGCTTATAAAACAACAAAGTAATAATTTTGAAAATAAGAATAGAGAAAATGAGAATAGTTTACATCAACCATATATATGATTGCCATTGTTAGAAAAAAGTATATCCATGTAACATAATGTAAAGTATGAGTGATTAGATAATGATTATGATATATAAGTTAACATGTTATAAAGGGTATGGATTAATACATAATGTTGAAGTGTTCATGGAGAATAAAGAGATGCCCCCAACTTAGTAACATTATTGGGTAAGAAGGGAAGCTCAACATCAAAAACCATTTAATATTATGTCTTGTATCACACTCACATACCTAGTGAAAAGCTTTGTGTATTTAAAATTTACATATGCTATCTAAATAACATGGAATTATAACATATGTAAGGAAACATGATAGCAACATTTGAAAGTTCTTGGAGGTCTTTATGTTTTTCCAAAAAATAGTTTGGTTTTTCAAATTTTTTAAACATATGATTTTTTTTTAAATTTTTTTTGGATTTTTCAAAATTAGAATTGAAATTCTTGATAAGTACAAAGAATAAAGTCTTAAAACATAGAATAAATGGGAGGTATTCAAACAATCCATGACAAGGTGATAAAGAATAGTATGTGTCTGGTAGGAAGGTAAGGAATATACCCTCAAGTGATAATAATGTAACACAAATGATTAATATAGATAAGAATAGGTATTCCCCCATTAGGTAAGAGGATATATGTGCTCATGTACAATGTATAAGTAGATATAAATGATCATATAAATGGATTGAAATCCATAGCATGAGAGATATGAAATAGTAAGCAAGAGAACTATCATAGAGAATGTGTATTTAAATTATTGATAAATAGTGTGTTGGGATTATTTGAATTGATTTAAAAATTGAGAGGGCAAGTGCCCATAGTGAAAATAAAGCCAAGTACTAGAATAATGTATACATTTTGATAATTTTATATATATGTGACAATTTCATTTATGCATATGCTTGAATTGTGTTATTTTAGTATAAATGGATATAATTATAAGTATTTCATGTTATCTCTTTTTGTAATTTGATCATTAAAATTAATTAAACTACCAAATTGATGGGAAAATTAATGTGGAATAATCAATTTCTATTTTATTTATGGTATGTGTAATAGTTGGTTCATTATGTATGTGTATTCCCTTATTCTCAATTCACATCTATTTTGAAATTAGGAATCCATGTTTCCGTAGCTAACTTAATTATTGTATTTATATTTTTCAAATTTTATACCTTATAAATATTGTGTTAATGCTTGATCATTACTTATATTTTTATTTTGAAAACTATCAATGGTATTGTTAGCTTGATGTTTGTCATTAATAAAATCCTTCAAAACTATTGTATCTTTGATTGGATATTGTTTTAAAATATTGTGTTTAACATTTGGAGGTTTGGAAGACAAAGATGAAGACTCAATTAGCTTATTATCAAATTTTTTATATGAGAAAATTTGTTTATTTGTAAGTTATTTTATCTTTATTATAGCACATTAAAATTGTTATCACAATGCCCATTAATTCCATGATAACTAAAAAATGGTTGGCCTTTAAATTTTTTCAATCGATGAGGAGGGTAATACTAGTTTGGTTCACCTTTTATCCATAATGTATTTAAAATATCACATGGGTGATCATTAAAATCAAATTCGAGTGGTTCCACATTTTTTGATGGGAAGTAATAAGTATGTAAAGTAACATTAGAAAGGGGTTATTTGTGTTATGTAGGAATTTTAATTTATCCAAGGTAGATTCAACATTATGCACTCGATCATGAAAATCAAGATGTTCCTTATTATTAGGGAGTTATTTATCACACATTTTTAGAAGATAAGTTGTAATTGAATTATTTAAATATATTGGGAATATATGAATAAATATTATTTGATTGGATTTATATATGTGACTTTTCTTTATGTAACTCAATGTCCCTATGCATATTACGTGATAATTGAGAAAGACCCAATTATTATTCTAATGATAAGGATTAATAATAAAGAGATAAAAATTATTCACAAGTATGATATAATATTTTATCTATTAATGGATAATTTAGACCTATAAAAAATTTAACTTCCACATTAGTTGGTTGATAAATTAATTGATGCATAATAATAATAATAATAATAATAATAATAATAATAATAATAAATCTTAAAATGTAATCATAAACTTGCTTAAATTTTCCTTGATTTAAATAAGTCAACTTATCATAAGTGATCGTATGTCCCTTATTTTTATATATTGTATCAAGAAATATTTTTCTAGTTTTAGACAAATATTGAGAGATCTATTAGGGATGGAATGAAAAAGCAAGTACACATCCCACTAGACTATCAAGAAATAATTTTAATAACATTTGAATACCATTATAACCATTAATAGTTTCTTAAAAATATGTAATATGTAGGTAAGGATCCCCACTAACATAAAATGTAGAAAATGTGGGTATTTAGACACTGGGAGGTAAATACATATACAAAATATTGCACATAATAGGATTATTGTGTATTGCATTAGAGTCAACCCAAATGCGATACACTTAACTATCTAATGATAATTAATGTAATTTTCTCAAAAATATCCTACAACATGAAGTAAGGTTATGAATTCTTTGGAAGGCATATTGATATTTTTAAGAGGTTAATTTAAGGGTTGAATTATATTATCAATTTAGCCATTGGAACACTAGTTCTAATATGAGGAGGAGGAAAGATAAATTCTTCCTTTGGTTTAAAAGATTCATTAGATATATATGAATCATTTGGTTTTTGTTGATTGATAAAATTAAAATAAGTATCATTAGAAATATATGCATTGTCATCGTGTGATAACTCTATGCTAAGAATATGACATTGTGTCAGAAGAGAAGCAACATGTGTAGACAAGCATGATTTTGAAGTGGGAGAAACATCACAAGATGTGTTAAAATTAATGTCATTAATTTCAATTGTATCTTTTTATATACATGTAATTTAACAATTTAAGATAAAAAATGCATTTGTGACCACTTTTTTAACACTTATCTCTAAACTTATCTTAGGGCCCCTTTTGATCACTTTTGATCACCTTGAACACTTATCTAAGATGATAAACAACCCCCAAATACATTTATCCCTATTATTATCTACCTTAGAAACCTTTCAGTCCCTATCTTACACTCAAAATGATAAAATCACCAATTGGACAAGAGCACCTTTGGGGACTATAACTCACTACTCTAGTGTCCTTTCCCCCTCTCCTATCTTCCTACCAAATAATGATTAATTTACAAAATAAAAATATATAAAAAGGTTGACATATGTCCCTAATGAGACCCATTATAAGGAATTTAAAATATATGACTATATAAACACATTCCAAACCATTTTAAAAGGATGACAATTACACATTGAAAAACACCAAAATCATAATTGCACATTATGAGAAAAATACCTATTTCTCCCAATTTTGATTGCATACAACCCTAGTAGTTAGATCTTAAGTATAAATACATTTCATAGGTCATAAGTTAAGGTTAAGGCACTTAATTACATCCGTATTAAATCAACACATAACACATTACACCAATTATTCACACACCACCATGGCATGGGATAACTACATGAATTTTGATCCCTCTTCAGAGTATTGGTATTTATCCAACACCCAACACATGGGATGATGAGGTCTCTCCCAAAATCAAATTTTGACCTAATTTTCCCCATTGATTTGTCTTTATCCTCACATGTCAAGGAGCTTGTAGACACTATTTTAAATTATATAGCACCCCAATCTTGTACACTTGGAAAATACATATCATGGATGTACCTTCAACTTCTAGACCTTTATCACTACCAAAAGGCTCACATACACTATATTTATGCCTAATTACTTTTATATTACTTATACCAATGTTATTATGATGAATTATAACTTATATTTTTCAAAAAATGTTATAAACCTACTTATCTTCTATCTCTACATGTTCTATACCTACACCTACTTTCCAATTGCTCATACACATGCATCCCAGTTAGATTCTTGCATTGATGTAAGTGTCCTATCCCAATGTAGGTGTATAGTACCCTAAAATAATTCAATTTTCAAATAAAACATATCCTAAATTTTTTCATAAGTTATTTAATATGAGATATTATCTAAATGGATTGGTATAAATATAAGATCAACCCTCATTCATTTTTGACCTAGAAAACACCTAGAAACTCATAAGGCAACTTACCAAAAGCATTCTACAAAGAATTTATGTGAGCAAATATTCCATATTTTCTCTTATTTCTATATCATTCATAGGTACAACAAATGTACAAGTCTAAAGTACGGAATGAGTAGTCCAAAAGTTATATTTTTCAAGTTACAAGCTAGGTTAATGTTCTACTTATCACACATTACATGATTCACACACAAGCCAAAATGTAGGTATTAAAGAGATAGATCCAAGGTCGTCTTTAGAGTATTGGATATGAAGGAAAAAATAATTGATAGAGGGGTCTTTTTCATAATTCAACTCAATGTGATCACTAACCCTTTCTTCCCATAACTAATATGAAGATGAAGAACTAGGATTTTGTTATTTGAATACGAGTGTTAATCCATGACCTAGATCTGAATATATCATAGTGAAGGTGACATAGAACCTAGAAGCATCTAGGTGGTTGTATCCAATTTTAATAGCTATTCCATACTAGACACCTACATCTAGGCTAGATAGTATCATTGATGTAATTATCCCATATTATGTTAAAGACAGGCTTATACTCAGATGGGGGGTGAATCAGTATAAGATAATCCTTTAATATCTTTATATTTAATCAAACACAACAACCATAAACATTCAAGATCTAGTAATTAATAACACAAGAGAACATATAATTTATGTGGAAACCCTTTCGAGAGAAAATCATGAAAAAATATTGCTTTTATATATATAAATATTTTACAATGTTCATAAGAACTAACATACTAGAGACACTAATCCCCTTTTCCAAGCACCAACCCAACCAATTCATGATCACTAACCCACAATAGTACCAACCCCTAAACTATGAGGCATCGACCCCAAGCTAAATAAATTCCACCACCTGTGATTGCTTCTTCAATCGAGTGATGGCTTTGCTTCTCTTACACTTTTTCTCTCACTAATTTTCTTATATAATTTTTTCTCTCCTTTCTTTCATAATTCTCATAAGATATTCTTCATTAAAATAAAACTTCCCTTCACACTTGTTTTCTTAAGAGATATTCTATTTCATTTTCTTCTCTTCCTCTCTTCCTTCTCTATCACACTTATGTGATCTTCAATCAAATAGAATGATTGTAATACTTCCACATCTCTTCTCCCTTATATATCCTTTAAAAGGATGTGTCCCATCTGTTTCTCTATATTTTTCACTTATTACATTCAGATAAGAAGAAACTAAGGTTAATAGGTTTGGGTTTGATGTTACCTAGATTAAGTGTGCAATGTATCTAGGCTTTGTGGGAGCTCCTCTTTGGCTGTGAAGGAAACACCTGTAGTAAGAAAGAAACTCAAATAAGGAAAATGTTAGAAGAGGATATGGTGGACTACCAAGCTACGCACTCAGTCCTAGAAGCATGAAGCTCCTTAAGGGATGAAAGTCCACTGTTTAAAAAGTAAAAGTGTTGTAAAGAAAGAAATGACAAATGATTTAAATAAAGAGAGAAATAGATAACACATACCTATTTCTTGCAGTCTATGTGTCTCAAAATGTTAAAAAAAAAGCTATCCAAAGGTTTTGTCTAGTCTATGGGTTGTTTGGATAGGTTTTCTAGTTTGTTAGTTTAGAATACATTCACCAACGTTGGTGGGTCTACTGAGGTTAGTAGGGAATGATGCTGACATCGGTTGGGTTGCCGATGTCGAAAGGGGCAGTTGGCCTTGGATGGCTTTCAAGTTGTTTTTGTAGTGGACAGAGGAGTCTGGGAGTTTAAAGGTTTATGCAGGGTCACGAGAAGGTGAATAAGGTCTGAAGAAGGGAAAAGGTAGAGGGTAGATGTGAAAAGAGGGTAAGAATAAGGGGAAGGCCTTTCAGCCCTTCCACAAAAGAAGTCAAGTCTCTTGATAGTATTTAGAAATCTCAAATGGAAACTAATTAACAATGTATTCTAAAATACTAAAATGAGAACTAGAATACTTAGCTCTATTAGGTGAAGAACTAGAGGTGTTAGAATGCTTGTTCTCATTGTGGCTGATGTTAAGGTCTTCATACAATGTTTCAGTCCAGTCTCTGGAATGACTTGTGTAGAGCTTCGGTAACCAAGAGAGTGATAGTCAAATTTTGATGCTTGAGGTCTAAGAGTGTGTACATCAATGTCAAAGAGGCTGAGGGGAAGCTCAATGTTAGAGTTAGGCTTATGTAATCAATGTCTACAATCCCATCGACATCGGCTGAGGGTTGGCTGACGTCGATAGAGAAAGAATGGGTAAAAGGGCTATTTTTAGCCCTTTACCCATTTCCCCACCCACCAAGTGTCTTTTCTATTGGGGAGCAGTCAAAACATGGGTTTATGAGGCATGAGAGTTGGTTAGGGAGTTAGGATGGAGTGAGAATAGGACTTAGGTAGTTAGGATTTGGAGGACCTAGTCTCAGGGTGACTCATAGGCTAAGAAATGGTCTTAGAGCGAGGTGTCTAGGTGAGGTAATTAAATTAAAATAAGTAGTTTTTAAATTAATAAGGTGTGGGTTAGGAGTGTTAACATTTAGAAGGGGACCATGGGGTTTTAACATGATATTGGTGTCTACATTTTCCCCTTTTTGTCTTGTGGTTTGTCTTGACGAATTGCAAGAAAAAAATAGGTGTAGGTTGCCCTAGGTATGGGATGAGGTATTCCCCCTCAAAGCAGGAATCGAGAGAAGGTAAGCCAAAATCGAGTGTTGATTTGATAGGTAGTGGATGGATAGGATGAGGTTGGAGTGTGAATGCTACAGTAGTTGAGATTGCATGTATACCACTTCACTTTATAGGCAGGTCAAATTGTCACAGGCAAGGTTGAGGAGAACTAAAATTGAAATAACTAGTCCCTAGCTTATTAGTGGTAGCTGATTGGGTTAAATGATCAAAGTTGTAGCTCCAATGGTCGAGGAGGACTAAAATCAAAGTAACTAGTCCCCAACTTATTAGTGGTAGCTGATTGGGTTAAATCAATCAAAGTTGTAGCTCCAATGGGCATCGTGTTCCAAGTATTCAGGCTGGGAAGTGCTCCTAGAAAACACAAAAATGTCACAAATATTGGGGATCAACTTGGTCACAATATGACAATAGGTGTGAGGGGCACGCATAGTTTGATAACTATTTGTGAGGTAGCATATGCAATCAAAACAACCAAGGCAAAATTGTCTCGAAAGTGGTCATGGTCTGAGGAAATAGTCGCAATCTTTGAGGTCATCTGTCGAGTTGGGTTTGAGATATAAGTGATCTCAAGTGTTGTTTGTTGTGGTTAGGGAGATGTATGTGATCTCCAATGTGCCCCATGAGAAGTCTAAGCTGACTTCTATAGTGCCAAGGATGGTTGTTTGGTCATGATTTTGGGCTGGTTTAGATAGTTGGTCCATTAGGTAGATGAACCAATGAATGGCTGAGCTAACCTCAAAAGACCCTATGTCAACTGAGTGCTGCCTACATAGCCCCTATTTTTTAAGGGCCTCAGGCCAATGTAGTTCTCCCATAAAGGGAAGAAGAGTCAAAGAGGTTGATAGTTGTTTTGGTTATGTTAGTGTTTTTAGCATTTCCCATATGTTTGATGTTACATGCTTGAAATGATGAGTGTATGATGATGTTATAGCCTTTTCCATATTGTGTGATGGTGTATGTTGTAACATAGGTTATGTGGTTTTTCATCCTTAGTAATTTTTCATATTGGTGATGGTGTATGCTAGAAATGAAATGAGTTTATTTATGCTTCAGCAGTTTCCATATTGGTGATGGTATATGCTTGACATAAATTGTGTTTGGTATATAGTTTCCATGTGTATTGTTTTCCATAGAAAATAATGTGAATGGGCTATGATAATTTATATAACACTAATTTGTATTTGTATTAAACAAATCATGATGTTATGTTAGTGGTTAAAAAATGTTTGGGTTATATTTTATGTTTTGGCATGTGATGAAGGTGTGTAAGAAGTGAAAGGCACGTTGCTCTTTCATTGTCAATGACCATAATGATAACATAGATAGGGTTTTTACGAACAAAAGCCCCATTCATGCATTACGTCATTGACCAAATGTTTTTGTTAGAGAAGTATCCTAATCACTTGACATTAAGTGAGCTCAAAATCCCTTGGGTATTGTGGGGTAATAGGTTTGATTATGTGATATGTAAGGATAGCGTAACCTTTTTTAGCAGGGATAACTTTGCCCCTTTTATAGATGACCCTGAGAATGACTATAGGCAAGTCCATGACTTAATAGTTTGTCAGTCAATTTTTTTTTGGTAGACTGATCAATGCAAGAAGTCTATTCGGGGATGTTGTTTTGTTTTGTGGTCATGTGAAGTTGATCAATGTGGGAAGATTTTGAAAGGGTGTTATTTATGTAGCAAAATTTGGGCATAGCCATCCTTCAAGGGAGTGGTCTATATTTTGCTTTGTATGCTTAGATGTCTTTGAATAGATGTCCTTCAAGGGAGCAGTCTATTAATTACAATAATAATGTAGCTGTCCTTCAAGGGAGTAGTCTACATTTATAGTTTATGACCTTTTAATATTTTGTTAGGCATCCCAGTTTTATGTTTTTTTTGTTGACTGAAGTTTGAGTCATGGACTAGACTATAGAGTTTTAGGGGTTTCCCTTTTATTAGGACAAAGGATTAATGCTTAAAAAAGGGTTAACTAATTTTTTTGTAGGGAAAAAGGGTTGAAAGAAATAAGAATGAGGATGATGGGGGTTTCTCAAGGGATGAGCTCAAATTAAACATCAAGTGAATGATTACTTGGTTAACAATAGAATGGTCACAAATGTAAGGCATTAAGGGGCTTAGGTTCTGGCTGGCCTTTGAGAGAAGACAGACGATAAGTCTCTGATCCATACTTGTGTATTATGATACAAGGTCTGAGCCAATTAGGAGCAAACTTACCTCATTTGCTTCTTTCCATATTGGTCACATGTTGGTTTTCTTTAAGGATGAGATCTACGATTTTGAAATCTCACTCTTTCATATTTTTGTTGTAGGCACACTTAATGTGATCTTGGTAGATATGAAGATGATTAAGAGCAACAAGATGACGTTCATTGAGTAACTCGAGTTGTGTTAATCGATCTTGATGAAAGTCATCGTTAGAGAGGATGTCGTGCAAGGAGATGTGAAGAGAGGGTATTTTTACTTCAAGAGGCAAGATGGCCTTGGTTCCATACACTAAGGAGAAATGTGTAGCACCTATAGGGGTTCAGATGCTAGTGCGGTAGGCCCACAAAGAAAAAGGAATGTGAGTATGCCAATCCCTTCCAGTGTCATTGACCACCTTCATTAGGATTTTGGTTAGGATTTTGTTAGAAGCTTCAACTTGTCCATTTTCTTGTGGATAGTAAGGTGAGGAGAAGCTGAGTTTGATACCAAAAGAGTCACAAAGCTTTTGGATAGTTTTGTTTTTGAAAGATTTGTCATTATCTGTGATGATCTTGTGAGGTACACTAAAATGATAGATGATGTGGTGGTTAATGAAGTCGATTATTTTGTCGGCTTTAGTGGAGATGAGGGGAATAACTTCCACCCATTTAGTGAAATATTCAGTCGCTATGATAATAGACTGATGTCAGAGACACAAATGAGGGTTAATCTCACCAATTAGATCTAGGCCCCATTGTGAAAAGGGCCAGAAATCCTTAGCAATTTATAAAGCATGGCTAGGGACGTGAAGTAAGTTAGCATGTTGTTGGCATTTGATACAATGCCAAACATAGTCACTACAATCTTGGTGAAGAGTGGCCCAATAATAGCCCAGGTAGAGGATGAATTTTGAAACCACATTACCATTGAAATGTCCTCCACAAATCCCATCATGGACTTGTTTGATGGCATGAGATGTCTCAATGGAGGTTAGGCATCAAAGATGGAGGCTATCAAAACCTCATTTGTAGAGAATACCCCCTAGCATGGTGTATCAAGTAGTAGTCTTGATAAAATCTCATCATCCATTACTAGATAAATTAGGAGGAATGATGGAATAAGTCAAGTAGTCAAAAAGTTGTTTATACCAAACATCGTGTGGACTAGAGTCGATATTGACAACAAAGTTGATGTCAGTTGAGATATATGAGGGCAATGCCAAATGATGTACCATGAGATAGATTCTTGAGGAAGTAGATGAAGATGGGATGTGTGAGGTGAGAGAGGCCATTGTGTCGACAAACTTATTCATAGAGCGAGGAATAGTTTGTAAGAGATAACAGTTGAAAGACCCTAACAATGTGTCAACACGGTGTTCATATCATTTCAAAACTTTGTTTTTACAAAGATGTGAACTGTTAACCTGATTAATGACTAGTTGTGAGTTGCCAAAGATAATGATTATCTTAATGCCTAAGAAGATGGTATTTTGAAGCCCCAAAATTAAGGCTTCATACTCTACCATGCTATTGGTGCATTCAAAGTAAATTTTAAAGGATAGAGGCATGGGCTCACCCTTGTGAGGGATGAGAATAACCCCCGTACCCCCACTGAGTTGACATTTAGATCCATCAAAGAACATTGTCATTTGATAGGGGATGTCACCGGTGGATAGCATGGTGATAGACTCATCAAGAAATTTGTAGTTAGAGGGTTAGTTATCAGGTAAAGGGGCATCTACTAGTTGGTCAATGATCATTTGCCCCTTTATAGGCTTTTTTTGAATGAATTTCAAATCAAACTCAGTGAGAAGCATGAGCTAATGAGCCATACGTTGGTTTTGGTATGGCTTGGAATGCATGTATTTGAGAGGGTCGGTGTGGGTGACAATGTAAGTCTTGTGGTTGAGGAGATAGTGGCGGAGTTTGGAGGTGGCAAAGACTAATGCCAAGAAAAGTTTTTTGGTATGAGTATACCAAGTTTTTTAGTCAATGAGCATTCAGCTTATATAATAAACTGCCTACTCATGATGTTGTTCATCTCGATGCATGATCATGGCACCTAAGGAATGATCTATTGCCAAAATGTTAAGATAGAAGGGTTGGTCATCTTTAGGTGGAATAAGGATTGGTGGAGAGACAAGATAGTATTTTAGAGCCTCAAAAGATTCTTGGCAATCCTTATCCCAATTAAAGGAGACATCCTTCTTAAGGAGGTGATGGAAGGTTTGGCATCAATCAGATAGCTGTGAGATGAAGTGATGAATAGATTGAAGCTTCCCTTATAGACTGCAAAGTTGTTTTAGGTTAGTTAGTGGGGGCATCTCGAGTATGGCTCGAATCTTAGCTAGATCTACCTCAATGCCATGGAGAGAAATGATGAAACCCAAAAGCTTCTCTGAGAGAACCCCAATGACGCATTTCTTGGGGTTGAGTCAAATGTTATAGTGTAGTCGGTGACTGAATATTGTTTTAAGAATGGTTAGGTGGTCACGACAAAGTTTGGATTTCCCCAGTAGGTCATCCACATAGTCCTCCATGATTTTTTGGAGGAGATCATGAAAGATATAAGTTATGGCACGTTGGTATGTAGCACTTGCATTTTTGAGGCCAAACGACATGACCCTATAGCAAAATGTCCCCCATGGGGTGATGAAGGTGGTTTTATGTTGATCTTCTAGGGAAATCAAGATTTGGTTATATCCTAAAAACCCATCCATGAGGGATAGCATCTCATGACCAGCCGTAAGATCAACAAGTTGGTCAATGTTTGGCAAAGGAAAGTCATCCTTTGGGAAAGCTAGGTTGAGGTCATGATAGTCGGTACAAATTTGAATTCCCCCTATTGCTTTTGTGATAGGGATAATGTTTGACACCCATTGAAGATAATTAATGGGTTGGATAGATGGAGAGAATAAATTGAAGCTCCTATTTGACAAGGAGTGCGACGTGAGGATGCATCTTGTGAAGCTTTTGCCTGACAGGCTTAGCTTCATGGTTCATGATGATGTTGTGGATGACAATGTCGGGGTCAATACTAGGCATATCACTATAAGACCAAGCAAAGGTTTTGATATGATCTATAAGGAATGTGGTATAATCAATTTGTTCTTGGGCATCTAAAGATTGACCAATCTTTAAAATGTGAAGAACATCAGAAGATGGGAGATTGATGTCAATAGTTCATTCATTTAACATAACCTATGTTTCTGAAGGAAGTGATTGTTGTATGAAGGAGTCATCCACACCCATGTAGGTGAGTATGACATCATCATCCAGGCATTGGATAGTGTTGATGATATAAGATTCATTGTCTATCATGTCTAGATAAATGAGAGGAAGAGACCTTGATGCCCTACCTAGTTGATAGGGTAGGGGTTCCAAGTGAATGGCATTTATGAAAAAAAATAGGAGGGATGGAGACCACTGACTCCATAGGTGAGAGTGGGGGACTAAGCGAGGTTAGAGGAGGATGCTCTATGATAGTTTCATGGTGAGGGATCTTAGAGGGTTCTATAGGTTCTTCAAAACCCATGCCATGTCATTTCTTGGCATTTTTTATTGCCTCATCATTTGGAGGCTCAATGGGCTTGTGGGGACCTTGTTCATAATGCTAAAAGCCAAAACGCTTCCATGCACACCTATGAAGATAGGTCTAAGCAAAGCTAGGGTTTCTAAGGAAGGAGAAATCACAAGTGAATAGTCAGGGTGATGATAGAGGATTCCCAACAATAGGAGCCTGATCTAGCCCTCCATATGTGAGATTAGTTTGGAGATTGGGAGGACCATATGGGATGACCATTCTAATGTGATGGTCATAGTTAGGGTGGTGATGAAGTTTTCCATATTCCTACAGATTTTGGAACATGTCAAGGGTAAGCAAATGATACTCCCCAAGTGAAAGGCACTGGAATGTATCTTCCATAAGATCTTTCATGGTCACTTGAGGAGTAGGTGTAGGTGTGATTGGTGTCGGTGAGGTTGTCAAGGATTTCACAGGTAGAGGTGGTGTTGGGTGGATGTTTTCAATGGGATGAGAACATCATTAGGTTGGTAGGTCATGTTGCATGTTTTAAAGGGGTAAGGTTCAGTAGGAATGACATGAACTTGCCCCTCATGTTCAAACTTGACACAATGATGCAACATGGAAGGGACACACGTCATGGCATGTATCCAAGGTCATCCCAATAGTATGTTATATTGAAAATCCCCCTTGATGATATAGAAGAGTTCTAGAATTGTATGTGGGCCAACATGAATGTGTAAGACCACAATGCCAATGATAGTGGTGGTGGCATCATTGAAAGAATGAAGAATTGCATCAATTTTTGACATGTAGTTCTTCAGAAGGGCTAACTGATCATATGCATGGGTAGAAATGATGTTGATACTAGCACCTCCATCAATCATAACCCACTTAACATGAGTTTGATCAACATAAGCTGTGACAAAGAGGGAAACATCCTGATCTTCCTTGTTGGAGGCATGAATCTTAGAATCACTGAAGGTGATGGAGGCAATGGTGGGTAACGATTTGACTAAAGCAACTAGTGGTTGGGGGTCTTCAGGTTGGACCTCCACTACCTATAAAGCTTTGATTAAGGCTTGGTGATGTTGTAGAGAGATTTAAATTAGGTCATATAAAGACATCTTCACAAGGGTTTGGTGAAGTTGTTTCACCATGGAGTCACGAATTTCCTCCGAAGATGTTGGTTAAGATGTGCCCAAGATAGAAATCTTGGGTTTTGGTGGTTGAGAAGGCTTGATGAATGGATATGTCCAAGGGATAAAAAACTATTATTTTCCTTTATCCTTTAGGGTTTGACTTGGTGGCCACATAAATAGTGTTGATTTCAAATAAAGGGGGAGAAGGTGGTAGAGGGACCATAATCTCACGTTGGGATCTTGATTCAAGTGAGGAGGTTTGGGAGGCATGAGATGGTATCGGTAATTTGTAAAAATAATCCTCGATGAGAAGGGTATCCTTTTCAAGGTGTTGGTGAATGAAAACTTTAAGAGTGTAGTAACTCTTAGTATCATTCCCAGGTGTGCGATGATATAGGCAAATTTGAGTGTTGTCAAACCAAGATGGTTTTGATCTGAGAGGTTGGTATGGCTTAATGGGTGGGAGAATGATGCTAGAAGACTACAACAATCAGCATAACAACAAAGCATAGGAACTCACTAATGGGTTTGCACTCATTATTGCAGTAGGGATTGACAACTTTTGTTTAGGAGTTGTAGGGGGAGTTTTTCATACCAGCTTTTTGGTTGGTGGTTTGGCCACACACATAGAGGGCACTATCTTGATGAGAGGTGTCAATTTTCTTGGAGAAAATATGTTTTTTGATAGGTAAAGGGATTAATGGAGGTAGTTTTTTTTTGTGAGGTGTTGGAATAGGGAGAAATCTTGTTAAAGTGGAAGGATGTGGACCCAAGATAGAGAGCAATGGTGAAGGCAGGGGAGGAGTAGACCGACATGGTTTAGCACCCTTCTTTATCATGGTGCGAGGACCACTACTATGCAGGGTGAGGTTCAAATCTACCTTCACTTATGGGTGAGTGAGGTTTGATACAGGGCAAATACTGAGAGATTTAATCTGTTCTGGCATGGTGGACACCTATGAGGTTTTGGGTTTAGATGTGGAAGGCTAAGCTTCTAAAGATTTAGAAGTGGAAACCCAATCTTCATCAAAAACTTTGCGGTAAATTTTCATGGAAGGGTTGGTAGTATAAGGTGAAGCAGAATGTGTAAGATAAGGAGCCTTAAGTCACTCCCATAGTGCCTCATGTTTTAGGTTCCCAGAATGGAGAAATCCTATGTTTTTTGCTAATCAAGAGAAGGATTTAGATGATGTCGCGCAAGGTCTTATATTTGATATTTTGGAGAATTTGGGTGATTGTGAAAGCAAAAACATGTTAGATGTAGTGATCATAAGCCAAAGGTGAGAGAGAACCATCACTGAATCTTCCTCAGTTGAAGTGGGTGAGGTGGCAAGTTCTTCTCTCGATGGAGAAGGGATTGGAGAATCTAGCTCTTTGAGAGGATAGAGTGCAGGGATGATCATGCCTTCCATGTGTGGTCTAGGAGCATGGAAAGTATGATCCTCCATTGGTAATAAGAAGGATGAGGGCTGGGCCACTGGTGTTGGTACCATCAAAGCATCCTCTAATATGGGAGAGGTCAAAGTAGACTCTCCTACGTGTGAAACGGGGGTGGATGGAGGATTATCCTTTATTGGTGGAGGACAAATAGGAGAGGAAGGCTCCTTTAAAGGGTGAAGTATAGGGATGATTGCCCCTTCTACATGAGGGTGTGGGGTATGAATGGTAACTTCTTCCAATGGTAGAAGAAGAGGGAAGGTGGGGACAAGAGGAATAGCTAATACAAGATCCTCACAAGGTAGAAGAATGGGTAGAGGAGGTGTTTGATGTTGTGGGGGTGATATGGGTAAAATAGACTCTTCTACCCATGGTGGAGAAATGGGTTGACCAACCTCTTCAAATTGTGGGAGAGGTTGGTTAGGAATGAAAGGAAAGACTGTGTTGATTGTGCGTATGTTGCATTCTTGAGGGTCATCGGCCATGGTCTGAACATTGTTCTAACTTGGGGGATGGTTAGGAAATAGTTGCCTAAAGACATTTATGTTTTGGTTGGCCAGTGCATTAGGGTTATCCAAAACGAGTTCCCCTTTGTTTAACATGTCTTGAACAACGTTTTTGAGGGTTTTGCAATTATCTGTATCATGACCCTTGACATGATGATAATTAAAAAAGTCATTTTCCCTATACCATGTAGGGATAGCTCATGAAGGGTCAAATTGGACTGGTCAAATTTGAGGGAGGTTGAGGACACCCTACTTCACTAGTTTATCCAATACAAAAGCATATGATTCTCCTATTGGAGTGTATCATCACTATTCATACCGTTGTTGGAATTGTCTTGTGATGTTTTGTGATGTGGAAGGCTCAGATTGGTTGGTTGTGGTAGAAGATGATGACCTAAGGACCACAGCGTTCACCGATCCCTTGGACTTGGAGTGGGAAGAAGGTTTAGAAGAAGAAGGGTCATTGGATTTTGCATTGGTATTTTTGCTATGTAATTTGACCTTATCTTCTTTGACTACACGGAGTTCAAGCTTTTGGGCCATAGTGAAAGCTTCATCGAATGTGAGGAAAGTTTAAACCTATAGAGTAGATGAGATGTGCTTGGCACATGCTCTTGAAAAGATCTCAATGAGCTCAAGTTGGGGTAGTGAGAAGGAGAGTTGGTTGATCAAACCTCTCCAATAAGTGACAAAGTCAGATATTGACTCATCCTCGAATTATCTAATGGAATAAAGGTTTATGATGGAGACCTTCTTGGTAATACTAATTGAGAAATGATCAAGGAATAGCTGAGTGAGTTGAGTGAAGGTGAAGAGAGAATGATTGGTAATGGAGCTATACCAGTCAACGGTGGTGCTAAAAAGTGACATAGGGAATGTACGAAGCAATAATGCATCATCATGCACTATGAGGTAACAAGCGTGTCTAAATGCTTGTAGATGTTGTTGTGGGTCCTCTTTACTCTGAAAGCGAGTAAATTTTGGGAGTTCCCACTAGCTAGGGTATGGTCGAATAGGAACTAAAGGGTGGATAGGTTTGTTGCAGATTTGTTCATATGAAAGAACACTCCTCAAACTTGAAATAGATGTCTCAAGGTTGGACATCTTATCCATCAACATCTTAATTAGATTCACAGATGGATTGGAATGAGGGGCACCCCCTAAGTTATAGGGTACCTGGAAGGTCTTTGAAGGGGTGTATGACATACTTGGTTGCATTTTTGTAGGTGCAAATTATTGATAGTTCATCATAGGGGCCAATGTTGAGGCCAAGGGGGCTTGTGCCATGAAGTTGGAGGGCACAACTTGACTAGTTGCCGCCAAGGGTGGTTAAATGGCAGCGACACTAGTTAAAGGATGAGTAGTCACTCTCATGTTTATAGGTGTAAGAGTGGATGGGATATAGATAATCAAGTTCTAGAAAGGTGTCAAACTTGGTTAAATTGTTTACGATTGAGGGGGTACAGAAACCTTGATGGAGGTAGGGCCAAAAACCTTGATGGAGGTAGGGCCAGAAAGGATAGAAGGGGAGGCCAAATCTCGAACATTGGCCATGGTTGGGTTACTAGTTGAGGCAATAGCTTGAGTGACCATAGGTTGGGTAGTGGATGCTATTGATATCATTACTGCTTTAGCCAAAGAAGTTAGCATCCCATTAATAGGGTTACCTAAAGAATCTTGCATTTGGCTTCTAGCGAGATAATGTTGGAGAGCCTTGACATTGTGGTTAAGGAATCTCTCAAAATATTGATCCCCTTTAGGAACAATAGGAGGTTGATTAGGGGTAGGTTGGATAGGAATATGCTCGGTGTCTGAAGTATACTCCATTAGATGACTTGGTACGAAGGGTGAAGGTGGGAGTGGTTATCGACTCACGTGGTCAACAAGGGATTTGGCTTGACTGCGTGTTAGAACCATCCAAGGTGAAAGGGGTTTAGGTTCCATAAATTATGTGTTTTAGTTTCAAAAAACTAGAATCTGTGTTTAATAGCAAGAAATTTGAGTTTTAAGCTTGCTGTTTGGAATTTTTTTAATTAACAGTGACCGATGTCAGTTGTTTAACTGATATCAATTAGAAAATGTTGCTGATGTCAGTCAATTAACTGATGTCGGTGAAGGATTGGTTGCTAATGTCGGTGTAAAAACTGATGTTGATTTTTGTGTAATTCTAAAAACACAAAAAACTAATAGTTTTTTGAAAGAAGAAAATATTTTGAGTTGTTTTGGACTTTAGAATAATACAACCTTACTAGCTTAAACACTCAGATAAAAATAGTAGAATAGATGATTAAGCAAGCAACCTCTAAAACTTTAGATTCCTAGGAATGAGTTTTAAAGTCATGGTGGCTTATGCCTTAAGAGAATGTGTTGGGAGTTGGGCTTGTAGAATAGGCCCTAGAGAAGAAGTCTATGGCTAATTTCAGGTTGTGTTATGGTGCTCAAAAATATTTGTGTTAGGTTCAGTATGTGGCCTGGTGCTGGGGCTTGTTCCCTTCACTTCATGAACCCAGAGTCGAGCTCGGCCGCTTAGCTAAAATATACCTTGCCTATAGTTTATACTCTACCAGAGAATAGAGTGGGTCCTCCTCTCGGTGGTGAAATCCAAGTAGGATCGCCAGGTGGGGTAAGGTATCTACTAGGTAATGAAATCCTAGACGAGCCTTATCTCAAGTAAGTTTATGTGTTTAATTTGAAGTGATTGTGGTTTGGTTGTGTAACATTTGTGCACTATGATTTATTCATAATGCTTTAATTACGAAGTGGGCTTAGTATGCATCCAAGCAAGAATGAAATGCAATATTTTTTAACCCAAATTGAAATATGTTATTCAAATGCAAACAAATGGAGAAGAGGTAAAGATTATGAGTTTTTCACTACTCTATGATGCATGCAAGAAGTAACAAGAAGAAAAAGAGATATTCTTTTTAACCTCTGCTAATGGTTTCCTTTTGAAATAAAAAGACAAAGAAGAGAAGCTAAGAGAACCTAAGTTTTTTATTTCTTAAGAAATAAAGGCAAATAAGAGGGGATGCAAGAAATGAATATTTTCCTAATGCATCTACATGAAAGTTTGATTTTTTATAAGAAGAAGAATGAACCCAAGGAAAACTCTAAGGGTCCCATCGGGTGTGATAGAATGTTTCTCTATATTTTTCACTTATTACATTTAGATAAGAAGAAACTAAGGTTAATAGGTTGGGGTTTGACATTACCCGAATTAAGTGTGCACCATATCCAAGCTTTGTGGGAGCTCCTCTTTGGCTGTGGAGGAAACACCTATAGTAAGAAAGAAACTCAAATAAGGAAAATGTTAGAAGAGGATATGGTGGACTGCCAAGCTACGTGCTCAGTCCTAGAAGTGTGAAGCTCCTTGAGGGATGACAGTCCACTGTTTAAAAGGTAAAAGTGTTGTAAAGAAAGAAATGAAAAATGATTTAAAGAAAGAGAGAAATAGATAGCGCATACCTATTTCTTGTAGTTTGTGTGTCTAAAAATGTTACAAAAAAGCTATCCAAAAGTTTTTTCTAGTCTATGGGCTATTTGGATAGGTTTTCTAGTTTGTTAGTTCAAAATATGGTCACTGACATTGGTGGGTCTACCGAGGTCGATACGGAATGATGCCGACGTCGGTTGGGTTGCCGATGTCGAAAGGGGCAGTCGGCCTTGGATGGCTTTTAGGTTGTTTTTGTAGTGGATAGAGGAGTATGGGAGTTTAAAGGTTTGTGCAGGGTTGTAGGAAGGTGAATAAGGTCTGAAGAAGGGCAAAGGTAGAGGGTAGGTGTGAAAAGAGGGTAAGAATAATGGGAAGGCCTTTCAGCCCTTCCACGGAAGAAGTTAGGTCTCTTGACAGTATTTAAAAATCTCAAATAGAAACTGATTAACAATGTATTCTAAAATACTAAAATGAGAACCAAAATACTTAGCTCTATTAGGTGAAGAACTAGAGGTGTCAGAATGCTTGTTCTCATTGTGGCTAATGTTGAGGTCCTTGTACAATGTTTCAGTTCAGTCTCTAGAATGACTTGTGCAGAGCTTCGATAGCCAAGAGAGAGATAGTTGAATTCTGATGCTTAAGGTCTGAGAGTGTGCACATCAATGTCAAAGAGGCTAGAGGGAAGCTCAATGTTAGATCTAGGCTTACGTAACTGATGTCGGTGATCCCGCTGGCATCGGTTGAGGGTTGGCTAATGTCGGCAAAGAAAGAATGGGTAAAAGTGTTATTTTTAGCCCTTTGCCCATTTCTCCACCCGCCAAGTGCCTTTTCCATTGGAGAACAGTCAAAACATAGGTTTATGAGGCACGAGAGTTGGTTAAGGAGTTAGGATGAAGTGAGAATAGGTCTTAGGTAGTTAGGATTTGAGGACCTAGTCTCAAGGTGACTCATAGGCTAAGAAATGGTCTTAGAGAGAGGTGTCTAGGTGAGGTAATTAATTTAAAATAAGTAGTTTTTAAATTAATAAGGTGTGGGTTAGGAGTGTTAATGTTTAGAAGGGGACCATGGGGGGTTGACATGATATTGGTGTCTACACCATCCATGATTCACCTCTTCACCAAAGATGTGACTATTGACACTTTTGTCAACATTTCTGTTGATAATTTCATTAACATTTTTGTCGACATTTCCATTCACTTCTAGTAACAATTTCATTCACTTCTAGAAACACTTCTGTTCACTTTCAAAAATAATTCTGTTCACTTTTGGAAATAATTTTGTTCACCTCTGAACACTTCTATTTACTTCCAACAACAATTTCACTTGACATTTCCATTCATATCCATTGAAATTCCTTTGACATCAATGACAATTATTCCAACAATCTCCCCCTTTGTTATTGATGGCAATCCCCATGAAATAGTATATGAACTCCCCCTTATTGTGGTTCTCCTCCTTTGCTCCCCTATCTTCAATACTCCCACTTTGACATCAATTATAAAGGGTCTCTATAGCCACTACCTTGTCTCTTCACTCCAATTTCAATTAATTCTACTGAATAAAATTTGACCAAATTCTTACCTTTAGAGTGATTTATCTATTGTCTTTCAACTTGACATGTTTCTCATTAGCTTGACACATGACTCCATAGATCTCCATTAGCTCTTGATCTTACCTAAACCTATTCATACCTTTCCACCTGATAGTTGGACTTGACCTTGGTTATTGTTGGCTAAAATATCTCCTTTTGGTCAATCCAAATTGAATCTTACCTCACTTTAGACTCATGCTCCCCCTATGTTCATGCATGATTCTCATCAATATTATTAAATAAACTAAGTTATCTCCCCCTAACTCCATGCTCCATTTAGATCATTACATCTTTAATAGGTATTCTCAACCAACTAGGTCTGTAAACAACTATTCAAACACTATCCACATATAGTCAATAACCTCATAGGAACACCAATAGGTCTCACATCTTCAGTAGGTCTAATAGAGACCTAAAGAAAATAATTCTATCTCCTCAATGAATCACCAATGAGACTTTATGGCCCATCTAACCTTACCAATGATCTAAATCATGTTAAACACTTCATTTCAAACCTCCTCCATGCTTTAGATAATTTCAAATCATTTTCCTTCATTATGAAGGCACTATTAGCCCTCATGCTACAAATAGGTCTCATGGAGACCTAAACAACATGGATCCACTCCTTGCTTATTACTAACCCCTTGAGTCAATAGGACCACCTCAAATAGGCATAAACCACTTCACAACATGGTAAAACAAACTCCTCATAACATCAACCTACTATTGATTTGAACATCAAGAGCATGCTCAAAGCAGCTAGACTTATCTAAATCTATGCTCATAAAGGATCTCAAAACATTACATCATATTAAGTTACCTCAAAATGATATATAAATTGATCTATCAGCTCACATTCATGACTTTCTTGTCATGCAACATAGCTAAGACCCAGCATACATCTACCATGCTTCCCTTTTTTGTAAAGTGTCTCCTTGAAGCCTAGAAGAGACACACCACATAAAGGGTCCTCAAAAAAAGTGAACCCAGGAGATACCCACATCTCCTTTATTACTTCCTTGATCCTCTTGCATCCATGAGATTGATTTATTTCTCTTAGAATCCATTTAGGCATGCCTAACTTATTTAACTCACTAACCTCAACATCCATGATGTTTTTTATTTTCTCAACTTTTTCAACTATCTTACCTTGCAACGCACTATCATTAGAAACTAATAATAGGGAATCTTGACAAGGCTCATGATCAATTATAAAAAGAGATTCTCTTTGATCTACAAGCTGCTTAGGACTAGTATTCATTGTCTTTTCTACAACTCCTGATAACAAGAGTTTCACATAGTCCTTATCTAATTATTTCTATATTTTATAAAGTAATCCATTCTCACTCTTAGACTCAATCTGATCAACCTTTACTATCTTAGGTCTACAAACCTAAGTTTACCCCTTCTCATATCTTCTAGGGGCTCCATAGCCTTTGACATACCTTGAGGATCTCTTTACTCTACTTAGACATAATTTAGCAATATGGCCAACCTTATGACACCAAAAGCAAGCAACATTTATCATACCTTTTGCTTGAAGGTGACTAAGATCTCTCTTTGACTGATTGCTTCTCCTCAAATAGTCTCTTTCCCTATGACCAACATGATGACAAACAAAATAATGGCCATGAAAAGAATTAGAAAACATAAAAGCATTGGGATACCTAATTATCTTCTTCAATTTTCCCTTAAAACATACATCCTTCTCACCATGGACTGATATCTCATGATCTTTCTCAAGTTTAATTATAATCCTCTCATGTTTATCCTTTAAATAACCTAACTCAACCTAACTCAACCTTCAACTGATTACACTCCTCTTCTCTTGATTTCAAACTTGAATATGAAACCTCTAGCTAATTTTTAAGATCCTGAATAAACATCTTATCTCTTTTTTCTTCTAAATCCAACTTAGAATCCAAGATACATACCTATTCCTTAAGATCATTGACCACAAATTTCAAATCTTGATTCTCCTTCCTTAAATACTTGGCCATCTTGTGCTTTTGAGATCTACCTTCTAGTGTTAAACTATTTTTGAAGGAACTAGCTCTGATACCAATTATTAAGAACAAGCTTATACTAAGAGGGGGGTGAATTAGTATAAGATAATCCTTTAATCTTTTTATATTTAATCAACCATAGAAACCACAAACATTCAATATCTAGAAATTAATAACACAAGAGAACATAGGATTTATGTGGAAACCTTTTCAAGAGAAAACCATAGCAAAATATTTCTTATATATATATATATATATATATATATAAATCTTTTACAATGTTTGTAGGCACCAACCTATTGGAGACACCAATCCCCTTCACCAAGTACCAACCCAACCAATTTTTGAGCACTAACCCATAGGAGCACCAACCCCTAGACTATGAGGCACAAACCCTAAGCCAAATTGATTCCACCATCTATGATTGCTTCTTCAATCGAATGATGGCTTTAATTCTCTTACATTTTTTCTCTCATTGATTTTATTATATAATTTCTGCTCTTCTCTCTTTCATAATTCTCATATGATATTCTTCATTAAAATAAAACTTCCCTTCACACTTCTTTTCTTAAGAGATATTCTATTTCA
Source organism: Torreya grandis (assembly GCA_037957365.1). Lineage (NCBI taxonomy): Eukaryota > Viridiplantae > Streptophyta > Pinopsida > Cupressales > Taxaceae > Torreya > Torreya grandis. The sequence goes on from JARHVA010002337.1 coordinate 883,700, forward strand.
TTTTCTACTCTTCCTCTCTTCCTTCTCTATCACACTTATGTGATCTTCAATCAAATTGAATGCTTGTAATACTTCCACATCTCTTCTCCCTTATATATCTTTTAAAAGGATGTGTCCCATCCAAGATGCACCTCTTCACCAAAAGATGTGACCATTGACATTTTTTTCAACATTTTTTTTGATAACTCCATTAACATTTTCATCGACATTACTGTTCACTTTCAAGAATAATTCCATTCACTTCTAGCAATACTTCCATTCATTTTTGGCAACAATTTCATTCACTTTCGGCAAAAATTCCATTCACTTCTAAAAACTTCCATTTAATTTCAACAATAATTCCATTTGACATTTCCATTCATATCCATTACAATTCCTTTGACATCAATGACAATTATTCCAACATATTGATTCAAGTGTTTATAGCTATAGAGGAATAATTTATAGAATTAAGTGATTATTCTAGAATCTAGATCGTATCTACTTTTTACCTAGTCTAGTTATTGATTTGTATTAACATTATAACTAATTAAGTAGCTTGTTTTCATTTTTATTATAATATAAATCATAGTTGTACTTTATATCTTTAGCATATCAATATAATAAATTTAGTATATGTTTTATCTAAGTTTCATAAATACTTGCCCTAATCTAAAGATAGTCTACCATCCTTGTGCCTTGGGCTATCTCTTCTCCCTTTAACCATATATTCCCCATAATCTATATTTTAAGGTTAAACATTTGGTGAACCTGACCTTTAGTCCAAAAAACCCTAGATTTTGATCTAGTGTTTCTTGATTCTTTGTTATAATTTTTAATTTAACAAGATTTTATAAGTCATAATTGAGATCTCATTTTATATCCACATGTTCAATATGGATATGCATGTAATCCATTGTATATTGCAATTTTTAATTGTAATGATAATTTGTTATTGTAATACACTAATCCAAAGAAACAAATAGTTATGTTAATATAATGAGAGGGTTTTTAAGTTAAAACAAAATATATCTTCAAAATTCCTTTTGTAATACTATAGATCAAGTATCTAGATGCCAAGGTGCATTCTCTCAACCATTTTTTCCACATAGATCTTATTTAAGTGAAAACTACCATCTCACACCCATTATTTACCCATAACTTATATTGAATTTCATGGTCCATTTAATTACTTCTAGAAAAGGTAAAGGTGTTAAACTTAATCCACCACTTGTTAATATAAAATATGTGCCTCCTAAGCCAAAACTTGTGATAAAATCTAAGGGATATGACTTTGTTGACCAGTTGAGCAACACACATGATAAAATTTCCATCCTTGAAATTCTAAAGCAATATACTATCTATAATGATATCTTATACGAGGAACTTCATGAAACCTAATTTATGAATGATATTGAGCCAACTTGATTTTTTAATATCATTTAGGATCTAAAAAATTATTCAAAACTAATAACCTTTGATCCAACATAATTACCATCTAAAGATGTTATTGACTGAGAGTTACCTTTGTTCATATAATTAACTATGCACAATAAGGGTATCAAAATTGTGTTTTTTAATAATGGCTTAAACATTGTAGCATGAATTTCCTCACTACCATGTGTATTAACACCAATATTCTACAAAAAATTATGATACATATCAAAGGATTTGACAATTTACATAGCCCTTCAATTGGAAAAATAACTTTGGATATAACATTGGGGCTAAAAATGATTCTAACCACCTTTTAATTAATCTCACAATCATTACATTATAATTTAATTTTGGGTAGACCTTGGATACACATAATGGAGGCTGCTCCATCTAATTTACATCGATGTGTAAAATTCATACAAGATGGTAATTTATTGATGATTCCTTTCGATATGAACCCTTAAAATTATGAAAAATGATACATTATAATAAAGAGGGAACTCCTATGGTCGTAACACCTACACAATGTATTCCTCTTAAGAATATCCAAACTTATTAAGTGGTTAAGTCAGTTACAATGGCTTCATTGTCTCTAAAAATAGATAAGGCACTAAACACTAAAGTTCATATAGATGCACATCAAGAATAAGAACCAATACTAAATGAGACAATGATACAAAAAGTGTAAGTACCTCCAATATTTGATATTCCTTCAACACTCGGCAATAATATGGAAACATTTTAGATTATTGTGATAGTGATGATGATCTGACCAATGATATGATAGACTAGATATTGTAAAAACTTAATTTTGATCCAGTAAACATCGTTTTCATAACTTATTTGAACCTATAGGTCCCAGTACATATAATATAAACTCACCTATAGAGGATATGAAACCAAATAAGATAAGGGAAAAGAAAAAATAGCAGATGAACATGTAAACACTTATTATTTCTTAGATCCTATTTATACTCACACATTATGTAAAAATACGAGAGTCAAATGTAGATATATCATGTAAATAATGTGGAGTTTTATAAAAAAAATACACAATATATTATATAGATCACAATAAATTGGGATACTATAGATACAATATTTTTCATGTTACTTGAACATAGCATGATACTTTTACCTTCTAACAGGCACAGATCGAGTAACAAAATTATTCATAAACAAAGGTTTCCATATTATAACTATGATTGGATAAATGGCCATCATACAAGTCACTTTCAGACATTAAAAAATAAAATTCAGAAATATAAGAATGAGGGTCACATAAAAATTGTGCCCAATAAGATAAAAAGATAAACACTTCTAAAGATTCACATTTAAAACATCCTGAAAAGTGACAAAGACACAAAGATATAACCAATAATGTTAACATTAATGGATTTTATTGTCATCATCTCAAATTTGATAGGAACAATTATGATATGATATATAACACTACATTCCTTGAATTGTTGGGAGAAAATATGATTGAATTAACATACTCTTTGTTGATGCCAAAATCTCCTAGGTACATTAGTTTATGAGTATCATATAAAGCATAGGTGATTCTCATGATCATATGGATATTATATTGGGATCCACATTTGACATTCAAGCTTGGATAACATCGCTCACTAATTTTAATGCAATAATGAATAATGAAAATATATGTATTACGTTCACCTTTAGGGATAGGGATATTTTATTACACCATGATGGATATGGACACATATACCCATCAATGGATACAAGAATACCATTACACAAAAACAATGAAGAGGTGGTCATGCATCAATACAAACCAAAAATAAAAAATGACTCAAGTGATCCTTCACCTTTTGATGATGAGGACTTCCTTAATTAGTCCTCTTAAATATTCTAAAAGTACAAAAAAAAAAAAAAAAATCTTCAAAAATAAAAAAATATGTTCAACATTTACATATCCTACTAGATCCTTGGCATATATGTTTGTATTTCTATGTTGGTATATGTCATATCAATATTTACTATATACACATGTTTCATGAATATTTTGAGTGTGATTCAGGCATACATAGATACATGATCTATGCACTTTTAGATGCTAGAACTTTCCTCTACTCATGTCATTTGGACATTGGGGGCACACACTTATTTGATCATGATACACCCATGTTATATCCTTCTATGGTCATTTTACATTATCATGTTTGATCTCATATATATACTTACACATTCCTTTATCCATGTTTATATCTTTCATATTATACTTGATATGTTAAGTAGTTAACAATTTATGATAACACATATATCTAGGGGCAAGTATGATATGTTTATATTGGTTGTTTATGATATTATTTATGCACTCCCTTGAGTTTCTTGCCTTTTTATTATCTTACTTATTTGAGAATTTGAATATGATCCATTGTTTGTGGCCATCGTTGCTTTATTTCCTCCTTGACATTTGAATATGTCCTTAATTATTATATGTTAATGTTTAAATATGTCATTACTTATTTTGTGGAAATTTGACTAAGTCATGTCCCTTTGATTATGTGGCATTTAAACATGTCCCTTATTTTTGGTCTACTTGGACTTTCACCTTTTTATGTGATTTTGAGTGCTTTTATGTGTGCGCTTTATTACTTGTTGAGCTTCTGATATTACTATCTAGGCATTGCCATGATCTACATCATACAACTTAGAACTTGGTGTGACAAAATTATTCATGATTAAATGATATATATACCTAGATATGTTCTATATATATGCTACATGATACTTTCACAATTTACATGATTATCTTATCCTTTTGAGGTAAGGTAACTACTAGTTGATACTTTCTCTCACCTAAAAAAATGGGAGAATAGTAGCGGGGTAATGCCATGGAGGCATGACTTACAAATTACTTCTCAGATTTAGATTACAGTGAAGGCATGTTTTATAAAAATGTTTTTCACACTTATAAAATTTCAAATCAGTTAAATTGCATAATTATATGATTTAAATACATATTTGTGGTAGAATTATTTACATTGGTACCATTTATATACAAAATTCAAACATGATACATATCCAAGGTGAATATTTTATGCAATGTGTGAATAATATTACAAAATGAAATTAGTTTCATATCCCACACTTTCATAGACTACCACCACCCACCAGGTTGGACTTTTACAAACTATATTGATCCAATCTACTAAAGTAGTTTTTTCAATCATTGGTATGGTTGAGGTTAGTAAATCACTCAATAATTCCAATTTTATAGGTTGGACTTAATTATGTCTTCCAGCCTCACTAGTTTTATAGTGTAACTTGACTTAGTTCACTCACAGTCAACAAGTTATAAGTATGATTGGGTTGCATGGTTGAGATAATATCAATTGTTAAGTGATAACTCATATTTTATCCAAGGTTAGGGTCATGTGCCCTCCAATATATCTATATCTCTTTATATATATGCACTTTATAAATTTATATTTCTATTAATCTCAGTTTCAGTGATTCATTTGATACATATTTCAAATCAAATTTCCATAAGCCAATATGGTTACAACAATACATAGGTGCACTCTTAAACCTTGCTCTCTTTCAATTTAAACCATTTAAATACTTTCAATTTTAGATTATATGAAATGAATATATGTTATAAAATGATTTTGGTTATAGGTTAGTCACCAAAAAAGCACTCAAGTTGGACTCAAGCAAAGACACTATGTGTTATACACACCTAGGTATACATTCCTTTTCCTATAAACTAGAAATTTAATTACTAGATTAAAGTGGGGGAAACTATAGACACCATTTATAAATTATAAATAACCTCAGTATTTTACACTTGGAAAATACATATCATGGTTATAAATTTATCTTCTAGAGCTTTCCCACTACCAAAAGGCTCTCATACACTATCTATTTATGCCTAATTACTATTGACAATTTTGACCTCACAGGTTAAATTATCACCTCTACCATTTGAAACTTTGAATACCATGATAGTTTGTCTTGTGAATTAGTATTTGGTCCTAAAAGTTCCTTGAAAAAGCCATGGTTAATAGGTCTTAAGGCTGTTTAGGTGATTTGAGTTCATTTCCTTCACTTGTCTTGTGCTTTCTAGTCATTTTTTGGCCTTTTCAAGGAATTTTCAATGGTAAGAAGATTATAGAGTGTATTTATGAGTTTCATAGAATTTTTAAAGATCATTACATTCTTAACATATGGATAATTAGGTTGATCACATTCTGGACTAACTCTGTGCCTCATTTCTATGCAAAATTTGATCATTTTGTGCCATTCAGAGAAGGTTTTGATAGTATCTGATCATAAGAAAGATTTATTAATCTCAAAATACATGTGATAGAATCTTTAAAATATTTTAAATCATTTCATTTATAGATTCATGGTGAAAATGGCACTATCAGTGCAAACTAGGCTTTTTTGAGGCATTTGTTTTGGTTTCCAAAGGATTTTTGTGAGAAAAGCATCATATACGATTAATTGGATAATTACATGGTCATATCAGTGTTTTTGAGGAATTTATAGGTGAAAAAAGTTTAAAATTCAACTTCACTCCAATTTTGTCATTTCTTGCATGCCTAGAAGGGTAGTTTTCAAATGCTCAGTACGAGAAGAGGAGAGAGAGTTAGGAGAGAAAACTTTGGCCATTATCAGGGGTTTGATTAATATTGAGATTAGTATAAATATTTTTCATATTTATTTCATTATATTTATGAACAAATGCTAAGAGTGATATAAGGTCACTATATCTTATGCATCTGAAAGGGGTCTATTCTTCGATCTATTTCTCAATCTCTGTAAAAATGAAGAGAAATGGTTTTGAAAAGTGTTTTAATGGGTCATGAGGATAATTTTCATCCTGGTATCATTTTATAACTTATTATAGGAAGGCAAGAGTTTAAAATTCTCCATTCTAAGTCTATCTCTCTATGAGGGCTTTAGCTGAGGGTCTCTTCAACATGGTACATATGTATTCTTTGAGTTTGAATTATGATTTTGGATGTGTGATTTATAGTTAAAATATGTTTAACATCTTATTAAATCATAAATATACAATTAAGGATACTTAAAATGCTATATTATGGATTGTGACAACATGTATCATGTGCATACATTATCAGCTTCTGAAGTGAGCATCTACAAGCATATGAGAAGAAACCAATCATGTTATTAAAGACTTAAAATATTTTTTTGAATATTTTTTGAAAAATAAAATATCAAATATACCCATAATAATACACAACTCTACCCATAACAACACACAACTCTTCCCATAGCAACACACAGTCTCTACTTATAGCAACACATAGTCAAGGGTTTCAAAGGTGGATGCAAAGAAGTAAGAAGTATATCTTCTAGGTGACATGTAACTCAATCTTCATTAAATTTGGCATGGATTAGCACCAAGCTCATTAAGACTAACATTTTTCTCAAGACCTTTTCACTTCAAATATATAGTGCACATTCAAGACCTAATGCATTCACCTATAGCCAACCATATGGGCACCTATAATAGGTTTAGTCAAATACCTACAACCAAGTGAATTGACAGTCATAAGGCATGCTTTGTCTTGACTAAAAAAATTGTTAGCTAGGTTTAAGAGAATTTTCATGAGTGTAAAATAAAAATAAGGTATTCTCATAGCAAATTTGGCATGGAAACAAAGAAATCAAGGGTTTTCAATAGTAACCTACAACCACCTTATCATTTTGGGTAAGTTGCTTTGTGGAATGAAGAGTTAGTAGATGCATTCTAAGGAGTAAGACTGAGTTATTAGGTTAAGGAAGGGTTTTCAAAGCTTTGATGGCCTTAAGAAACATGGATACACTTGTCTCAAGTAAGAGTGACAACCTATAGGTCCCTTTAGTCCCAAAAGAGGATAGGCTATAGGCTTAAGGGTTCTTGGAAACATGTTGAGTGATGATAGTGGATGCATTGGTCTAGGTTTATAGCATGTTATAATTAAATTTCAATCACTAAACTAGATTAATGTATATCATAGGATTTTAGACATGAATTTACCTATGCATAACACCTTTCAAGTTTCCTTTTAGTTCTCAATATGTATGTCTACAATTATTTGTGACATGACAACCTTCATAAAGCATGGTGAATGATGAATGTTGTAGCATAGGTATGATATAGAGAGAATGGTGGAATAAGTGCATTGGGTACTTAAATATGATTTTAGATCAGTGTATAATGTAAAATATACAATTTAAACCTATAGGTATGCCAATTTATTGAGTATAAAACATAAAGTACATCCATAATGGACTATCAATTAGGATATGCCTAGGCAAGCACATGGTAAGTTTGAGAGATTGGGAAATGTTATGAGTGATATAAGGTGGTATAAAACCTTATAAATGATTATGTGTAATTAATGAGGTTAAAAATTCATTTAAATTAGGGTAATAAATGATATTTTAAGAACAATATATAGTCAACTACTAAAGACCCTACACACAGTCAACAGTCAAAAGTCTACCTTGTCATTTTGGATGTTTGGAGGTGCTAGAAAAGCCATTTTGACCTTAATTTTTGTATAGAGAGCAATAATGACCCAAGTAACATCTTAATTTTTTTTTCATGGATAAATATGTTAAATACTCACTATTTTTTCTCATAATTAAGCCACTTTTAGGCGTGCATGGAGATAAATAATGGAGAAAATGTGATAAAAATGAGTGTTGGTGCCTAGAAAGGATGTTTTATGAGCTATGTTAGAAATGGATAATAATTAATATATTAACATAAAGGTTAAAAATAATACCCAATGCTCATAAAAACTAACAAAAGGATAAATTGCAACCATGATTGCAAAACCCTGTATACAATCAACACTTAGAAAGTTTGCTTTCAGAATTTTGGAGTTTGAGGAAGCTAGAAAGGCAAGTTTGACTTAAAATTTTGTATAGAGTATAATAATTACCCAAGTAAAACCATAATTAATTTTTTTATGGGAAAATAGGTCACATATCTTCTATTTTTTCTTAGAAGTAAGCCACTTTTAAGCATGCATGGAGGCAAGAAATGGTGAAAAAATGGTCAAAATGAGTGTTGGGTCTCTTGGAAACACCATGTGATGATTTGGGATGACGAAATAAGGTGTATTAATATGTAAATTATATTAATTTAACTCATTAATGATTATAAAAAACTCATAAGTGTTGGTGGACAACCACGTGTAGCCAAATCCCATGGGTCTCAAAAAGGCCATTTCATGGTTTTAGTACTTCCATGTGGTTCCAAACAACAAAAATTGACATGGAACATTTTGGGGACATTATAAAAGTTAATAATTTTTTTTTTAAAATTTTCACACATGTGTGAGCTCCCAAATGCAAAATTTCTCTTTTAGGGCTTAAAGGGCTAATTAGGCCTA
>JARHVA010002337.1:897500-1040000 GCA_037957365.1 Torreya grandis
TAGAGAGAAACCTCTTGATCATACTATTATTTTAAAAACTCTATTGGATATCAAGAATGAAAACATTGATCAATCTTCTCATAATACTACTCCATTGGATACAAGTTTTGTACCACCTATCACAATGGGGGAAACTCAAAGTCTTAAAAAAATTACCATGCCAATTATTACTCTATCATTAGCAAAACCATGTTTTGTTAACACACATTCCTCTTCTCTTAATGTATAATCCATTATGTAAATATATATAATCCTTGAAAACTAAGGTGTTACATTTGGAGAAAGGTGCTTTCAAACCTAATTAGGCATTATATTTTCATGTTTTATTACACACTGCATTGAGAAAAAATATAGAAGTATATCCTATACCTACAGGGTTTGTGGCACCCATGATTACATTATATGATAGAAAGGGTGATCCCAATCATCTCAGAGCATTTCATGTAGCCTATTTAGACTATGTGTCTAATGATAAATTATTAAATAAGATATTCCTAAGAATTATTAAGGATAATGAATAACAATGGTTTTATAATTTACCACATGAATTAGTACTATAATCAATCCATTGGGTGATATGTTTCTATCACACTTTTAAATCAACATTAGTGAGAAGGTTTCCTATGCTCAGATTGTACTACTCAAACATAAATATAGTGATCCTATCATAGAATATGTTTTAATATACAAGTCTATGGTATCCAAAATGAAAAATACTATAGAATATAGAGAATTATAAGATGTATTTAATCAAAGTCTACTTCCATCTTTACATGAATCCATTATGTTTAAAAAGTTTAATTCATTCACACATTTATTCCATATAGTAAATAAAAGAGAAGTGAAGTTACTGGCAATGAATAAGCTTAATTATATAACCAATTTAGATGATAATACCAATATTTCAAGTAATCCACCATATAAGGTAAGCCCAATTGATAATAGGACTAATAAAATACAATAGTAGACATAATTTTAGATCCTACTCCATGCATTATATTATCAACCCCTCTAAGAAAACTATTTACTAACCTAATAGAAATTCTATATAAGGTTTTAAAAATAATATTGGAATGAAATATCATATATCTCACTCTAATTAAAAAGGTTGATGTGAATCAATATATTATAAAATGTTTTGACCAAAATGCCTTTTGTGACTATCATAGGACACCTAAATATACTACTAATAAATGTATCAATTTAAGACAAAAGATTAAAGATTTGATAGATGCAAAAAATTGATGTGGGAACACCAACAAAGATTAAAATAGTCTAACCAAATGAAATTAAATCAATGAAAATATTTAGTGATCCTTTTCCTAATCACACGGATAATGATATAAAATATACATTAGGTGTGCACTATACATATAATGTGCACCCTCCACTAGTTTATTACCATTCCCATACAAAGGAAAAATATCATTTAAACAATATCATAGGTGTTTATCATACTATAGGTCCATATAGGACAATCATCAAATTTACAAAACATAAGATAGTTAATAATGACTCATATTCACATTCTTTGTTTGTTCGATCTCACATTGATCACTAGCCTATTCAAAGTGTTATGGTTGATAAAATTTAAAGGGTGAATATGTGTACCAAAAAACTTATTTATCATCTCAGATACATAAATTAGGGTATACATCCCAACATCATGTTCATAAAAAGATTAAATGGCCATACTTATATCTCCATTGGTGAGATTACATTACACTTACAAGTTAACCCCATATATGTGGCCTCTAGACTCATAGTTGTACCTAGTGTAGGGGTCTTTGATATATTATTAGGATGCCCTTGGATTTAGTATATTCATATAGTTCCTTCTATAGTCCAAAAATTCCTAAAATACATATATGATAATGAGGTTATTATAGTTTTGGGTATCCCTTATGAGTACTCTCTATCACAAATTGACTTGATTACCACACATAAGCCTTTTATTGAGCTAAATAAAAATGTGCCACCTAAGAAAAGGTTTCCACCACATATTTACACTTTCATATAGGCATATCCTAAATAGTCCCCTTCAATAGTGATTTGTCACAAATTCTAGGGACCCAGTCTCTACTCTTACATGTCCTCAATTGATGTTACAAATTGTCAAGGGTAATTCGTATAAGGCACCCACATATGATTCACATACTTTGAGATGGGTTCCAAAAATCCCCAAAATTAATCATGATCAAAGTTAGAGATAATATGTTATATATTAATAGTAATTTAGTGATAATTATAGTATAGTTTGTGTTCTATATTCAAAATCACCATTGAAATTAGTAAAATCACCACATCATAACCCTTTCCCTTCCCGAAAGGTCACCATTACTTTTCTTAACACATGTACAATTTATTGTGTTTCCCTTGTAGGACTCATAAATTGGTATATGTATTTTAATTTGTACACTCTTTACTACATATGCAAAAATAGTAAAATATTTCATAAAATAACAAAACTAGGACCTATGCATGCTTATATGTATTTTGTCATATATTAGTCTAGTTGTGTAAAATATTATATAAATGATTTTCCAAATTTTATATCATATATGATCCACTAGTTGACATGAGTGAATAAATATTACATATAACATCATTTCCAAATTTAGTTATAGGCAATTTCACTATTACACACTCAAAAACTACATTTAGACAAGATCCCTATGGAGGATATGAGTACAGTTCTCTAGTTTCCCTCCCAATACTATTGTCCTAGTGATATTATATTGTCACCACTTAGTTCCAAAGTACAAATGGGATTCCTACAACATGTACATTCATTAATTATCTCACTAGGGGCATTATATATCCATTTGTTATCCTTATTTTCTCACATTATCTTATGCAAAATTCATATGTTTACATAGCATTACATATTTTAATATTTTTGACTCACTAATATTGTGATATAATACTATTTATCTCAATTATTAAATATACTCAGGTTAAAACTTGGCACTTATTGATCAAATTTCATAATCTACATGTTTTTATATCTATTTGTTCAGCTTCATCTAATGTATGCATCATCTATTTGCTTTCAGGACATTTGAATATGTCATTTACAAGTGGTATAAGCATTCATGTATTTGATTTTATGCATGTCAAGACATTTAAAAATGTGTTTGTGGGTGTGTATGCTCTATGTGTAGACATTTGAATATGTACTTCTATGTGGCTCTAAGCTTCATTTGTTGATTTCTATGCATGTGATGGAATTTGAACATCTATTTGTATGTGATTTCTATTTGAGTGAGTGGAATTTGAACCTATATATTGTATGTGTCTCCTTGGCCTTATCTTGTTTATTTTGTATGTTCTGTGTACTCTTTTATTGTATGCATCGTGACCATGACACCTTACTCGTTTATTTTCTTAGATTTAGATTCCATGATGGAAATCATGTATCCACCTAGATCTTATAATGCATTGATGGATATCATGCCTTTTTACCTAATTATTTATAATTATCATTATATTCTTAGTTGATCAATTATCTACATACTTCATTATCACATTTATATAGAGACACTTACTATGAATGCTTGTTTCTACATGCATCTTACATTTTTATTATGCTCAGTTTACATACACAATAATGCCATGATTTTTAGTGTTGTAAATATTAATCAAATTTCCATATTTACATCAAAAAAACCTACTACATAAATTTTTATTTTGAGTTAATTTTTTACATAGGTTCAACAAATCACCTCAAAATAGGGGCATTCACAAAGGTCTATCTTAGAGAATAAACTTCTTAGATCATTGAAAATACAAGATTTAACAAAGATTACATAGTTGAGGAAAAGGAAATCAAGAAGGAAATGCTATCCTTTTTCTCTTCCCTGATGAAGGCTGACATAAATATTGATCTGGAAAATTAAGCTGATATCCTTCACGTGGTTCCTCCACTGGTCTCGAAGGAACATAACAAAATGTTATGCTCAATACCAAAGGACGAGGAAATATTCAAAGTAGTTTTTTCTCTAGGAGGGGATAAAACACTGGGACCAGATGGATTTCCCATGTTCTTTTTTCAAAAACTCTGGAAATTTGTTGGTAAAGACGTTAGTAATGCGGTGAAGGAATTATTTGGAGCCAGAAAGATACTTAAGGAAGTTAATTCTAATTTATTGTGTCTGATTCCAAAAAAGATAGGAGCTTACTCACCTAATCAGTTTAGACCAATTAGCCTATGCAACTCATTCTATAAGATCATATCCAAAGTACTTACATCCAAACTTATTCAAGTGATCCCTTCAATTATTGTCAACCAGCAAAACAGATTTATCCCAGGTAGACAAATCCTCAATTCTATAATTACTATTCATGAGAACATCCATTCGTTGTTTAATTGTAACAATGAGGGATTCATTATGAAAGTTGATATTGCAAAAGCATATGACAGGGTGGACTGGTTATTCCTTTCAAATAGTTTAATAGTTTTTGGCTTTGAACAAAAGGTGGTTGATATGATTTATCAGTTAATATCTACTACCTCAATTGTTGTACTGGTAAATGGGAGCTCATCCCATTTCTTTAATTTGTCAAGGGGATTGAGACAAGGGGACCCTATATCCCCCATTCTATTTGTAATTATGGCTAATTGTATGGGAAGATATATAGGAGATTTAGTTCGTAAAGGTTTATTTAAGGGTGTTAAACCCTCTTCTCATCCTCTAATATGCTCCCATGGACAATTTGTTGATGATACTATCTTCATGGGGAAATCTGAAGTCAAGGAAGCTAGAAATCTGAAGCAAGCTATAAATTTATACTCATCTACCTCTAGACAGTTGATTAATTGGAACAAAAGTTTAGTGTTCTTCACTAATACCCCTATTCAAAGACAGAACAAAATAGCTAAAATCTTTGAATGCTCTATTGGCTCTTTCCCATCCTCTTACCTGGGTCTCCCTCTTGGGATGAAAGTCCCTGAAGCCTTTTGGGAAGTTCTCATTAATAAATTTAGCAAGAAACTTGCGAGATGGAAAGGAAATTTTCTTAGTCAGGCAGGAAAGCTAACCCTTCTCAAATCAAGTCTCCAAATCATACCTACTTATGCTTTAAGTCTTTTTAGAATTCCCACCAAATTTGTAGAAGTAATTGAAAAAATCAAGAGAAACTTTCTTTGGATAAGTACCGAGGAAAAAAGGAGAATGTCGTTAATCACTTGGGAAAACATCTGTAAACCTTTTAGGGAAGGAGGATTAGGAATAAGGAAAATAAGAAGTATGAATACAACTCTCTTAAAAAAATAGGGATGGAGGGTTTTTCATGAAAACAAAGAACGGAGAAATATATGGAAAAAAAAGTATTTATTTAATGCAAAATCCCTCTCTGAATTCTTTTCTTACCCTGACGTAACCCATCCATCTTCTATATGGGGGGCTGTTTAGGGTACTAAACAAATTTTAGAAGAAGGAAGTTCATAGAAAGTTGGTAATGGTAAAAAGGTGAAATTTTGGGAGGATGCTTAGTTAAAAAGAAACCCTTTGATAGAAGAATTCCAAGATAAAGAAGTTATCAACTGATGCAAGCAAATATTTGTAAAAATGGTTAACCAATATTGGCAGAATAATTACTGGATGAACCTTAATGATATTGATCAAGATTTCAATAATATTCAACTATCCCTAAATGCAATCTCTCTATATCCTAATCTTGAAGATAAGATAGTTTGGCATGATGAGCCTAGCGGACAATTTAAAGTCTCTACCATTTTCACTCCTAATAAAAATGGTAACCAACCTTTGTGGACACATGCCTAGATCAAGGGGCTCATCCCTAAAGTCAAAACCTTCTACTGGACCCTTCTCCAAAATAAAATCTTGACCCTTGACAATTTACAGAAAAGAGGGATATATGTAGTGAATAGGTGTATTCTTTGTAAAAAGGGTTTTGAAGATAAAGATCACTTGTTTTTGAACTGTTCTTTTAGGTATAAAGTTTGGAAAGAAATCCTCAATCTTTGGGGTATTGTTTGGATTCACCACAAAAGTGTGGAACTATCTTTTAAAAGTTGGTACTATCCCTCTAAGAACCCTGATGTTCTTTTTTTCTAGAAAACTAACTCTTCCCCATATTTGGTGGGGAATATGGAAAGAAAGAAATAACTGAATTTTTAGAAATAAAGAACTTCCAGGATGGGTGGTGGGACAGAACAGTAATAGAGCTATCAAGGAGAATTTATCTTCACAAAGGGAGCCTAATACTACCTTCCAAATAGATAATCTCTTAACATCAAAAAATTCTAATGTAAAAACTGAAAATCCTAGACAAGGTGTTACTTGGAAGGTCCCACCTCATGGGTGGATTAAAGGAAACTTTGATGGAGCTGCTAAAGGGAACCTGGGGAATGCAGGATGTGGAGGAGTCTTGAGAAAACATGTGGGAAATGTAACCAATGCTATTGCTATCCCCATTGGAAAGTCAAACTATCATATCATTGAAGCCTTTGCTGCCCTTCAAACCATCAAATTAGCTATTAAATCGAGGTATTCTAAACTATGGCTGGAAGGGGACTCCTTGAATATTATAAATATTTTGAACAATAAAAATTATTTTTCATGGTCTATAAAAGCTATGGTGTTGGAAATGAAAACTTTAATCAAAAAATTTGAGGAAGTTACTATTACTCACACTTACCATGAAGCAAACGGAGTTGCTGACTGGATTGCAAATTATGCAGTTCGAACAAGACACAAAGTGAGGTGGCAGGATACTTTAATCAAGAATGTCGATCTTAGAGCACTCATTCATCATGACGCAATTCAAGCAAAAGAGGTAAATATTAGCATGGAATAGCAAACCAATTATTGGGTGGAGTGGCTTCAAGGAGAAAAGTTTACACTCATTAAAAAGAAAGGCTCTAGAGTACGCAAAATGGACTCTGAACGTGCCAAAAAAAAGGCATGTTTTGTTCCAAACTGGTAATAGCTGGGTTCATTGTATAGCTCATAGTGTTCAAGCATTAAAGGATATTCTTATGGCTCATAAAAGGAAAGGAGAACCAAGGAAGTAATAACCCAAAAACTATGAAGAGTGGAAAGCTAAACAAGATGTCTAGAAGATCCTGCAGAGAGGGAAAGTTGTGAGCTACATGGAACGGCTTCATGGTTCAAAACCCCACATCACAATGGCTTTTTTCAAAAATTGGATTGATGATAGGGTTACCCTACATGGTATCATGGTGAATCTTACTGAGGAATTTATAGTGGAGGTCACGGGGCTTCCAATGAAGGGAATAAAATTCTCAAAATAGACTAGCATTTCAAATGAGGCTTTTTGCAAATTCCCAAAGATGGATGCTGAGGAACAACAGTTGGAAAAGAGTGGGGATTTTTTTGAATTAGAGTAGATTAAGGGTATCTAGAGGGATGTCCTATGTTGTATACGAGAGTATTTCATACTTGATGGAAGAAGCAAAAGAGTCCACAAATTCCATTTTGTATTTCTTAATCACTTCAGACACAAGGTAAGAATCTCCTTTCCTTTCTACTTGCGTTTCTCTTTGATCCAAATCCTATTCACTCATAATAAAAAGGAGGCACATCCTATATTGCATGAGGGATTAATTATAATGATTGAAGGCTACTACAAGAATAAGATCATTGTAATGAATCCTTATTCGGGTAAAAACAAGGACCTACAGAGCAACGAGAATGAAATCACAAAAGGGAAAGAAAAAGCTAAATTCAAATCCCTCAGTTACAAAAACCAGCTTATAGATGAGGAAACAGAATGGGAAAGTAATGGAAATTCTGGGGAGGAGAGTGAGGAGGAAGAGGAAGGCACATAAAGTAGGCAATCAAGTTCTAGTGAGGAAGAAGAAGTTCAAGACAAGATTGAGAAAGGAGTCACTATAGAGGAAAAATCTGAAAATAGAAACCATGAATCTGAGGAAAACTAGAAAGTGTTTGAAGAAACTGATAAAGATCTAGATGATCCTTCTAAGGACCCTATTTTGATAATCAAGAGGGAAAATCTAGCTCAGGTCATCAACCAATTAACGAAAATGGAAGCTCAAGTTAAGGATGTTAGTAACCAAAATGAAAGCCCTACTGAAACTAAGGAATAGAAACAAAAGGAAACGAAGGATCACATTGAAGAAACTGGAAATAGTCCAAAAAAGACCATAGAAGATTGGAGTGATAAAAGGTAGAATGGTGGAAGGTACTCACCTAAGAGACTGGCCAATTGTAAAGCAGATGTTATCCTTCAATTTGATTTATGGATGCATAAGGAGATAATGGAACTCAATAGGAAAATGGAAATAATGGAAGGCAATCAGGAGGTAGTTTGGAACAAAATCAATAACATGGAAAAGTAGATGAGGGATATTCCCATCAAACTCAAAGACTATGAGAACAACTTAAGGGAACTCATCAAGGAAAGTAGAAAGAAGATGGAGGAGATTACATCTACCATTTGTGCTGCTGCTGTAAACATTGGTAAAAGAGAAAACGAGGAAATCAAACCCTTGGAGGGGCCTAGCAAAAGAACTAGATAGAGCTTAAGAAAGAAAGTAATGCAAGAGCAAGGTACGCCAAAGGCTATTGCCATTCAGGACACTGCTGTGAAAGGTAAGGAAGTAGTGAAGATGATTTTGGAACTAGAAGAATAGATTCTGGTTCCTTATGTTGGTTATGATATATGGTCTCATTACCTGGTATTTTTTTCTCTTTACTATGGAGTTTACAGGTCTCTATAAAACCAGGGGTCTATCTTTTGAATTTATTATCTGGTGGTTTCAGGTCCAAGTAAAACCTGATTTTGATACTT
The DNA here is from genome assembly GCA_037957365.1 of Torreya grandis. NCBI lineage: Eukaryota > Viridiplantae > Streptophyta > Pinopsida > Cupressales > Taxaceae > Torreya > Torreya grandis. Next base: position 906,300 of record JARHVA010002337.1, read on the forward strand.
CTTGTAGTAGTTTTTGGGCTTTGCCTATGGTCTTTACTGTTTTATCCTTCTCCCTTTGTTTCTGGGTTTTAGGGTCCCTTCAAAACCTGTTTTTACCTTAATCTAAAACATTAAACTTAGAAAATACCCATAAAGTCACTTTGGATAAGAGCAACACATTAAAGAGGATATAAATACTATAGTGTCCTTCCCAACACTATTATTCAAATGCTTAAAAATCAAGTATTTTCTATAATTTATCAGAACCTCGGATTACCCAAAATAGTACTTAGTAGATTCATAGTCTAAGTTCTAAGATTTACTCAATTTATCTAAAATTTGGTTAGTTTAAGGACAATCATGCATGACATGTTGTTCCTAGTCAGCACATAAGTTTTCTCAAATTCATAGATGTTTTACTCAACTTAAAAATCTATATTCACTAGAAATTAGTTGGGAGCATGTGCATGGCACATTATTTTCCTCATTGCTCCATTTTTTCACTAATATTATAAATGGAATGTAAACTTCATATCATTATCTATGCCTATACACCAAACATAGATTATAATCAATATTTATGCCATTTTTGTGTTGTTTTTTCACCATAATTGAAATTTATTCCATATGTAGTGGCTGGTTCACTATTTACACTAGCATTTTCACTAAATTTTAGCCCAAAAATATCTATTGAGATTTATAAAAGGATTCCAAATTACTTCAATAATTTGGGTAGGAAATTATAGAGTCAATCACACCTTAAGTTCTTAAGCACACCCACTTATCAATGAGGATTGGGGTATATACAGTCTAATCCAAGCTATTCAAAGTCAATGAAACTAAAAGCATACAACTCACCATAGTCACTAGTTTTTTTACAAGTTTTGCACTAAGAAAAGTATAATGGTTTACATACCCAATCAGGTGCATTCATTTTATTATATTTATCTTAAGTAAATATTGATATTACATATATTTCATTACATTTTTTTGCATGTGCCATAATTCAATGTTGTGGCCTACATCCATGACTCCTCTTCATAGGTAAGTTTAGTTATGAACTCTTTTTCATTTTACTCTACACTTTATTGCATTAACGTAATAAATTGGGGAACAATATAGACAAATAAACTAAAATTTAAGGTAAAACCATGAATTTTGATCACTCTTTTATGAAATTAGATCTAGACCTGTATTAGGGCCCCTTTTGATCATTTTGACCACCTTGTATACTCCTCTACGATGATAAATGACCCTTGAATGCAATGATCTCTATTATTATAAACCCTAGACACCTTTTATGAAAAAAAAAACACCCAACATGATAAAATCATCTATTGGACAATCCTCAAGGGACTATAATGTAACACTCTAGTTTCCTTGTCCCCTCTCCTCCTTCGTAGCAAATAATGACTATTTTTCAAAATCAAAAACTATATGAAGGTTTAACTATGTCCCTAATGAGATACATTCAAATTAATTTCCAGGATATCACTATATAATCATATATAAAATAATTTTGAATGGATGATGTTTACACATAAAAAATTACTAGAATCATAACTGCACATTGAGAGTACAATACCTATTTATCTTAATTTTGGTTGCATACAACCCTATCAGCCTAGAGCTCAAGTGTAAATATAATTAATAGATCATAAATCATAATTAAGGCACTTAATCACATTAGTATTACAAAAATATATAACATATCACACTAGTTATTCATACACCACCAAAGCATGGGATAAATACATTAATATTGATCCTTCATTGAAGTATTGGTATGTAGGAATCACTCAACATATGGGGTGTTGATGTCTCACCCAAATTCAACTAGTGATCCATTTTAACCCATTTATTTTTATTAGTCTTCACATGTAAATGAGCTAGGGTTTTTAAAGTAAAATCAATCATATAGTGGTCTCTACAACTGATCACAATTTCTTGCACTAGACATAGGTTCTGTAGATGAAGACATAGATAACCCATAAACCATAATTTCCTCACTACAAGTGGACATGAGTGATTCATACTTGAAAAAAGTTTCACCCCTCTAGTTTCCAACCCATGGCACTATTTTTCAAACCCAAATCTACTTGGTGATTCCTATTTCCAATCATTAGTTCCCCTTACACAACAAATTTTAGTCTCTGATTCCTCGCACATATATAATTTATAGCTAAATATTTGTTTTATCATTAAAATTTTCTATTTTTAATAAGTTTATAAAATATGGTATTTCTAAATCATTAAATTTTATCATTTTTATATTATTCACCTATTTTTTTGCAATAGTGTTGTTACTTAGGGATTTACATAAATCCAAAATTTGATAAAACATGTGTGATGTGCTAAGGGATGAGAAAGGAAGTTCATCCTCATTAGTTGGTAAAATGGAAGAGACATGACATATATGATCAATATGTACTCATTTTAATGAATATGGATGACATTATTACTTTTGGTATTTAATTTCACAAGGGAAGGAGAAACACAAATTTGTTTGTGAACATCATCTTTATATAGGAATATTTTATGTGTATTTATTTAATGTGTGAATGTGATAAAGTGAATTATTAAGGTGTAAAGAGAAGTTAGGTGTGAAGGAATAATTTTCCTCCTTTAGGATGGTATGTGTTAATTTAAGAGAGAGAAAATATTCATTTTTAGAATGTTATTTTTGCTCTAGATTATGAGTTAAGGAAAAAGTTGAAGGAGAATCTTGAATGGAATCTAAAGGTAAATACATAGTGGAAGATGAAGATGAATCAGGAAAGGAGTCTAGAGGTGAAACCAAATAAAATTATATATATGAAACCAAAGAGAAATTCAGAAGTAAATTTGAAGAGGAGTCTACGGATAACTTTAAATAAGAATCTAGAGATAACTCTAAAGAGGAATTTAGAGGTGGATTTAAAGAAAAATCTAGAGGTGACTCTAAAGAGGAATATATAAGTGGCTCTAAAGAATAATATAGAGGATAATTTAATGAGAAATAAAGGTGGGTCTAAAGAATAATATAGTGGTGAAGTTGAATATATAGACTCCTACTACCAAGTTTCATATAAATAAGCGTATATATTCATTGCTATACATAAAAATGAAAATCATTCATATATGCTTCTTTCATAAGTTTTTGTTTTTGAAAAAATTTCCATTAATAATCATAAGTGAAAGGTATATCATGAGTCAATAATAATTTATCTAAAGGATGAACATATTTATCATATTAATTTAGACTATCCAAGATATATATAAAGAATTTAAATAAAATAAATACAAAAAATAAAATGCTTATTATTATCAAGTAAGATTTAATATAAAACGAAACTAATGAATATGAATACAATAAAAATAATATCAATGTATAATAGTTAAACTAAGAAAGGGTTTGGATGATGGTGTGGGCTCTCAAATATATTTTCTCTTTCATAGACTAGTGTTAGCTAGCACAATATTTTATATCACTAATTGATGATGCTAAATCGTGCCTGTATCCCACTATCTTATTTTCAAGGGTATAGTGAAAGTAACTTCCATGGGAGATATGCTCATATAAATTGAACCATAGATAAAATGGCCAAATATGATTTTTATGGTGTAAATAAGGGACCCTAGGAGTTTCTAATAGACCCTGAGGTATGAGGAAACTAAACTCTATGTTTAGTGCTATATGATGGATTGAATATTGGGGTAGTACCCCTCACACCACAATGCCCATAAAATAAGTCATAATTATACCATAATGATAGCCACTAAGTATTTTTAAAACTACTAAAACAAAATTGATAAAAACAAGAAACAAAAAAATATAAAAAAAAGAGAAAATAAAAATGAATAGAATTTTTTGCATAGAGATCAACAATTTCACCCTGAGATTAAAAGAAAATGCTTTAGTGTTATATTTTATCCAAGGTGAAAAAATAATTTATTAATTGACTCATAATTTTAGATTTATATCCAAGATAAAAGTTTATTTTATTTTAGTGTTAGGATTTTACATAAAATTATATTAAATCCTAAGACAATAATCAAGAAAACATGTAATGTTTTGAAAAAATCATGGGTTCATCAAAATGTTTAATCTATTTATTTTTTATTTAAAAATTAAGTGATATGAATAGTATACAATTTAAATCTGATTTATATTAAAAAAATATATAACCTAAATGTGAAATATATAAAAATGTTGAATTTAGAATGAGCTATAAATAATATGTTTGAAATTTAAAAAATGAACTTAGCTCAATCATGATTTATGTTGACTGTGTAGGTTGATCATTAGAAATAAAATAAATGGAAAGATATATAAGTTGTATTGCTCTTGAAATTAAAATTTTATAATGAAATAGGATAGGAACGCATTAAGAGGATAAAGTGACACTATGGACTTGTCCTTTGATTATGTTAGTGTTTGAGTTGAATATATAGGTGATTTTCCTAGGTGGTAGTGTTTGAATTGATAATTTTTAGGTACTAAGTTGATGCATGAAATTCCTATAATAACAAAAACCTCATTCTTCCACATAGACCAAATGTAGATAAAATGCACAAAGGGGAATTAGGCAAGGGTAATATCCAAGCTATCTTTAAAAAACCCAAAATAATCTAAGTGATACCTACATAGCCCAAAAGGACCTTATATTGATGTAGTTCTCCCTCCTAGAGTAAGTGAGTGAATCGTAATATTTTATATATGGATGTAATTAGATAAATTTACGTGAATGCTTAAAAAGGAATTCCCTTAAATTGAAATAAAATATCTTTGGACTTGGTCTATGACTTATGCAATAAATCATAATTTGAATTGGAGAGATTAACACTCTTTTACTCAATGTAAAATTATTTTTGTAATGTTATTTAGGTGGTGTATTAAGTGAATTAGATGTGCTTATATAGTGGAAAATTTAAAATATTTTCATTAATTGAATTTTTTAAAAGTACTAGAAGGTTGTCATGGAGCGTCCCAAATTTAAAAATTGATTGTTAGAGCTCTGAGGATAAGTACACACTAGTGGATAGGGATGGCTTATAGTCATGTCTATCTAGTGATGTCTTGTCCCAGAAGGTTAGGGACAATTCAAACTTGTATGATAGAATATGTAAGTAGAATAGGGATTTCTGAATAATGTTTTTAGTGTCTTTAAGACAATAATAAGAATATTAAAGGATATCATAAAGATTTAAAGTTATTGTAATGAAAAATAGGTATATTAAGGTAAACATGTCAATTTTAAACATTTTCAATCACTTAATGATTGATTTCATGTATCTACAATGACATAATTAAGGATCACACCATGTAACAATCATCAACATCAAATATGCATAGATAAACCAATGGTAGTCTACATAATTAATCCATGTCATTGTCACAATGTATAAAATTAATTTATATATAAAATATAACATTATAAATAGTATAAACAAGAGAAAGTCATGTACAACTAGTTTGACTAGCTCAATATGTCCATGGAATGGTCATATAAAGATAGAATCTGTAATGTGTACCAATATGCCTCCAATGTAAGCATTCCCCTAATGTAAAAATGTAGCCTCTGAGTGGAATGAATGCCCCAAATTTATATGTCCATGTGTCATATTTTAGACATATAAATATGGTCATAGACAATGCTAAGTATTGACCCATCCTAAACCACATGACTTTCACATAATTATATTCATCATTCCTCTAATCCTTTTATTCATATGAAGGTTTGACCCTTTATTTTACATTACTACTATATGAAAATTCTAATGTTAAATGTTTAGGTTGTCTAAAATCACCTTTAAACTATCTATAAAAAAATACAAATGTTCTTAATCTTTTTGGATAAGTCTATATTAGTCAAACATGATTGGTCTACTCTCTTGTTAACTTATAACATTTGTATCCCATGTCATATAATGACTTCTTTTTAAAATTAAAAACATTATTTTGGGTCTTCCCACATGTTTTACATGGTTGACAAAAGAAAATTATCAAAAGGTTTTTCTATAAATAAACATATAAGGTCATTCATTACTCCCAACTTGGAATTATCTATTGAGAACTTATACACTATTACACATTTAAAAAATCTACCATTTTCTTCCCAATTTAAATATCATTCATAAGGAGCAGCCATAAGAAAACTCAAGACCCTTCTAAATCAATTCAATAACTATCATTTTCAAGCATCAAATCCATTTTATAGATGCATACATATAGTCAAAGTATCAAAATTGCACAATCATTTTATGTGAGAAAACTACACGGCCTTGATATTCCTTCTTGGAGCATTGGATATATAGGCAATAATCAATCATCATGGGGGTGATTAAAGTCAGCTCAACTCATTACACTCCTATATTTTTTTAGTTTTTCAAGATATCAAAGTATCTTTAGGGTTTTAAATAAAAGAGAATAAAAAAAACTACATAAAATATTCTAAGTTATAATATCTCAAATCACTCATCACACATAGGCACAATAATCAGTTTTTTGGCATAGTCAACAAAGAGAATTCCAAAATTAATAAACTCAAGCACACTATGCTATTTTCCACTTATAGTGGTCATGTCCAAGGATATCCTATAATTTTTCCTCTAATTTGACATTTCCATAATTCTATTTTATTTAATTTTTTATTTCATCCACCTATCACAATCAATTGGGATAAGTCCACAATTAATGAACTCAAATACACTTCATTATAGTCCACTTACAACAGACATGTCTAGATTTTGTTTTCATTATCATTCCTAATTATATTTATAGATATTCATATATTCTTCTAATTTTCACTTTTATATAGTTAAAATAGTCAACACAAATCTATATGCAAGCTAACTATATATCTTCTTAGTGTTTTATAAAAATAAAAATTTTCTATATTTAACATTTCTCAAATTTTAAATTATTGAATATTGTACATCTTTAGAATTATGATGATTTATAATTTTAAACTTATTACAAAAAATTAAAGTTTATTTATTTTACAAAAATAGGATAACGCATATTGGTGAACACAAACTATTATTTTTGAATCCCTTGATTTTTTGATTTGATTTTTAGTTTCTTTAGCTTTTTACTTTTGATTTATTACATATTATGTTTCAAAAAAATTTAAATTCATATGAGTTATTATAATAGGAAAATCAGTTTTTATTTGTACTTTATATATGGAATAATGATACTAACCCAATACTCAAACCATTAGAAAATAATATATATGGATTTTAGTTTACACGTAACTTAGAGTATATAAAAAATGCTTAAGGTTTTATTTTTAGCCATGGGAAGCCTGTTGGGGCCAACATATCCTTAATTTTGGAAATTAGGGCCATTGATATGTTTAAACCTTGTTACTATCAATTTTTATATGCTCCTAAGTTTTATTATAATTTTTTATGATCATCCATTCAGTAAAATGCTATATTTTGTTTAAACCTTAGTATGCCTAATGATTCTAACATTTTACCCTATGTTGTGAGAAGTGTAGAGTTGATGAACACTAGTTTTTACTAGGCAAAGGACCCACTAGAGATCCACTGGTATTTGGTTTTCTAAGTTTTAACCTTGAATCTTCTTCAACAAAACCTTAAATTTGAAACACTAAAATTTGAAATCAAATTTTGATGGGAGTTATTTGGAAAGAATTTTAAAAAAAATATACAAAAAGTTTAGCCTAATTTTATATTAACGCTTTGTCATTTTTATTATCATGACCAAACCTTAACATGAAACTAAACTTAAGTCCTTATGTTTTCCCCTTCAAAACATCTTTTCCTAATCTTAACCACCCAATGAAATACATTTTTTGGGGCCCCTTTTTATTTCTTAGTTGAACCCCTTTTGAATTAAAGTTTAATCTAAGTCTTAATCATAAGACCCACTTCATATTTTTATGTAAATGGGACCTTATAATTAAAAATTAGCCTAGGTCTTTATTAACTTTGGGTCCTAACTGTTAGGTTGTGGAGCTAAAAGCTTCACTGATGTAGACATGGAGGAGGTTGCAGGATGAGTTGCTGAGTGTCAGAAGAAACAGGCGTTGGTCTGGCCGACCGACGTCGGCATGATAAGACAAGAAGGCAACCGACGTCGGTCATGGATCGGCTAGCATCAGCGACCCCCAGGCAGATAGGGACCGACGTCGGTCGCCTGTGTGGTTTGGACTGCGCTTATTATGGGCAGTTAGCTAACGAACCAAGTGTTTGCATGAAGAGATCTATTTTTAGACTGAGAGATGCGGATCTAATTATTGTAATTAGATGTCTAATCATTGTTTGGATGAGATCTATATAATAGACTCATGGTTGTATTGGAAAAGTGTTCTAGTTTGAGTTGAGCAAAGTTTGCTCCTTCTGTGTGTGAAGTGAGTAAGGGTGTTCCTCCTAGTTCCCTATCAGTGCCAAGCTTGGTACTGGTTGGAGAATCATAAGGACTTGGTGAGGCAAGGACAAGGGTTCTTCAGGGTGTAGAGTGATCTACATGGTAAGTAAGATCGTTGATCTGCAGGTGTATGTGTGTGCAAGGTCAAGGTTCACAGGTGAGCAGAACTGTGTTTGATTTGCAGGCGTGCAGGATCATATAGACAGCAACACAACAGGGAGTAGTATCAGGCAGGATCTACTTGGAGTACAGGTGTGTACTCAGATAGAGCTAAGAGGAAGGCAAGGGAGTTCCTTCCATAAGTATGGTTTGTTGAAGTGCAGGGTATTACAGGTTCATGGGAGATCTACTTGAAGTACCTTGAGTACTTGTGGAGTACGTGGAGTACTTGTAGAGTGTGTGGATCACTTGTGGTGTGCGTGGAGCATGGGAGGTGAACACCAACTCTGTATTTGAGTTGGGTGTTGGGACCTGAGAGGGAGAGCTTTGGGGAGAAGATTTACTGTTCACTTGAGGTGTGGGAAACCTCTGTAAGGTGGTGGAGAAGAAGTGGCATCTTCTTTATTGTATTCTTTTCTGTATAAAGTGTTAATACAATTTGTGTATTGTCTCTCATATCATGTGTTATTATAAATTCTAGTCAATTGTGTACTTCCGGTTTATTTCCCAACACGTGGTATCAGAGCAAGGTTGTTGGCTCATAGCTTGATACCACTAACACGTGGTATCAGAGCTAAGGTTGCAGGAAGCAGGTTTTGTGTTTGGTTACAGGGCACTCTCAGGGGTTTCTGATCGAGTGGGAGTAGAGCAACGACAGATGAAAGTAAGCTAAGAATGGAGGAGTTGAAAAGCACAGATGGTCACTCATGGTCCTATGGAAAGAAAGAGCAGGTAAAAGATTATTGTTGGTTGGTAGCAGATCAGTATGAAGAAACTGAAGAAGCAGATGTAGCAGGTGTTGTTGCACAGGATGCTCTGGGAGGTTTCTTGGATAAAGTTGAATCTTGGATAAAAGATTCGGTTGCCTCTTTCCATGCAGCCCTAGGTAGAGGAGCTGGTGAGCCTTGCCAAAGAATTGGCAAAGGGGAAGTGAAGCTGAAATTATAGGCGGCCAACACACAGGTGTTGATGAAGGTCATGCAGGTCCCAGGTTTGGAGATATGGCTAATTTATTTAGAAAGATTGGGTGATGAGAGATGCACAAGAACTCTCACAATGGATGCACTTGAATTAGCTGGTGGTAAGAAAATAGGTACCCTTTATCTACTTGTTTATATTACTGATTCTTCTTTTGTTGCGGAGACGTGGCTTCGTAGGCTTGGTCACATGAGTAGGAAGGAGATGCATGTTCTTAAGCAAAAGACAGATATATTTGATAGGCTTAAGAACTGGAAAGCCTTGGTGTTTATGGAGGAGATGGTGGACAGAACCCAGTGGATGGTGCTGGATACTTCTGAGCAGGGCAGTTTGGAGATGGGTTTTGATTCAAAGAAGCTCACGGGTAAAAAGTCATCACTCACAGGTGAACACAGATACCGGCGTCGATCAAGAGGAATCGACGTTGAACAAACAGGTGCCGATGTCGGTCATGTGCAAACCGAAGTCGGTGATGTCAGGCAGGGTAAGACCGATGTTGGTCAGGAGGACCGACATTGGCAGTAGGTAAGACCGATGTCGGTCAGAGGACCGACGTCGGTAGCAGGGACACCATAGGGTCGGTAGTCAGGGACAGACGCATGGGAAATGATGTCGGTCAGATGCAGACTATGGGGTGACCGAGGTCGGTCACTGTAACAGATTTTGGGTGGACAGCATGTTGTCAAGGAGTCTCAAACACCCATACGGAGGACTGAAGACGTAAGTAGGCCCTCAAATTCATTGTTCCTCTTCTTTATACATGTTGCTGATTGTAGAGCAGGAAGGATCTAGGATACAGGTGTGAGCTTGGCATGGATGAGGATGTGATTCCTTAGAGGAGAACCAAACAGGGGTTTTGGGTAGGGTTGCTAGTAGATATGAAAGCACAGAGACGAATGGATTCCTTAGTAGAAGAATAGAGAGAATGGATAGTGAGACGGAAGACCAGGTACATGGTCTTGAGGACCTCCAGGACAGTGGTACAGGTTTTGACAAGTGGAGGATGAAGCATGGATTCAGTCAATGTTAGGGTAACTACTGTGGTTTTGTCTTACTAGGTGGATGATGAGTCATGACATCATTTTGTTGCTGTATGTGGATAGTATGCTAGCTAGCAGGGGTGTACATACAGGGTTTCGCTGAGCTAAGGGTAAGATTAGTTCAGTGGCATGTCAGGAGGAGTTTGGAGCAGCAAAATTCTTTGACATGGGAGACATGGAGATCACCGGTTGATTTTGTCTCAAGTGGGAGCTGATGTGAATCAGGTGTTGGTGAGGTTCAGGATGCAGAGCCGGAGCACACTAAGGGCTGGACAGGTACAGTGTCTAAAATCACATGAGGTCTGGTATAGACCTAAGTATTCCCATGCAGTGGGAGCTGTCAGAGAGTTAGGAGCCAATTCAGGGAAGTGGGTTCTCAGGTACTTGAGAGGGACCGGTAGCAGGGATTCAAGCTATGCAGGGTCAGGACTTCACTACATGTGTTTGTAGGTTCAGATGTGGCAGGGTACTCGGATGACAGGAGGTACACCACGGGATGTGTGGTGGGTTGTCTTCAGGGTTGAGCTTGAAGAGGGATACAAACTAGGAAATAGATTAGATGGAGTACAGGTAAAGGTACAGTGCAGCTATTTATCTCTAAGTGGGAGATTGTTAGGTTGTGGAGCTAAAAGCTTCACTGATGCAGACATGGAGGAGGTTGCAGGATGAGTTGTTGAGTGTCAAAAGAAATAGGTGTTGGTCTGGCCAATCGACATCGGCATGATAAGACAGGAAGGCAACCGACGTCGGTCATGGATCGGCCGGCGTCGGTGACCCCCAGGCAGACAGGGACCGACGTCGGTCGCCTGTGTGGTTTGGATTGTGCTTATTACAGGTAGTTAGCTAACGAACCAAGTGTTTGCATGAAGAGATCTATTTTTAGACTGAGAGCTGTGGATCTAATTATTGTAATTAGATGTCTAATCATTGTTTGGATGAGATATATATAATAGACTCATGGTTGTATTAGAAAAGTGTTCTAGTTTGAGTTGAGCAAAGTTTGCTCCTTCTGTGTGTGAAGTGAGTAAGGGTGTTCCTCCTAGTTCCCTATCAGTGCCAAGCTTGGTACTGGTTGGAGAATCATAAGGACTTGGTGAGGCAAGGACAAGGGTTCTTCAGGGTGTAGAGTTATCTACATGGTAAGTAAGATCGTTGATCTGCAGGTGTATGTGTGTGCAAGGTCAAGGTTCACAGGTGAGCAGAACCGTGTTTGATTTGCAGGCATGCAGGATCATATAGACAGCAACACAATAGGGAGCAATATCAGGCAGGATCTACTTGGAGTACAGGTGTGTACTCAGATAGAGCTAAGAGGAAGGCAAGGGAGTTCCTTCCATAAGTATGGTCTGTTGAAGTGCAGGGTATTGCAGGTTCATGGGAGATCTACTTGAAGTACCTTGAGTACTTGTGGAGTACGTGGAGTACTTGTGGAGTGTGTGGAGCACTTGTGGTGTGCGTGGAGCACGGGAGGTGAACACCAACTCTGTATTTGAGTTGGGTGTTGGGACCTGAGAGGGAGAGCTTTGGGGAGAAGATTTACTGTTCACTTGAGGTGTGGGAAACCTCTATAAGGTGGTGGAGAAGAAGTGGCATATTCTTTATTGTATTCTTTTCTGTATAAAGTGTTAATACAATTTGTGTATTGTCTCTCATATCATGTGTTATTCTGAATTCTAGTTACTTGGTGAATCTGGTTAATTTCTGCATATTAAGTTGCTTGGTTTGGTAATCATATTGTGCTCTTTTGGTGGAGCAAGATCCTGACACTAACTTAAACTTTACGCATCTTGCAAGATCCAATGATCATCACTTCATTATGGGATCCAATCTGATGGTGCAAGGAGAACCTAGATCTAATGATCATCACTTCATCATGGGATTTGATCTAATGGTGTGAGGTGAGGATTGAAAGGTCAAATATCCATAAATATGCCAAGTGGTGACCTCTTAAACTGAAATACATTAGTAAGGGTCCCACTTATTAACAACAACCAATCATGTGCGATACCTTGAATTTTGATATAATGACCATTGCTCCTCTTAATACAATGAAGAACATTGAACTCCAAGTCTTGGGAAGCTCCATGAAGATGTCATGTGGTGATATTGTGTTTGACTATATGAACTTCTTGAACTAAAATTTGACACTCTAGATAATGACATTTGATGACTGTAGGGACATCTGGGATGACATCAAGATCATCAAACTTAATCTAGTTAAATATTTTTGAATAGATAAAGGGGGCATGTTTTAAGTATTATAAGGGGTTTTACATAAATATTTTGGATAAAATTAAGGTTATGTATTTTATCCTAAGTCTTTATTAGACCCTTAGGACTGACTTAAACTTTGTGCATCTTGTAGGATCTAATAACCCTCACTTAGTCACACCAATTTGATCTAATGATGCGAGATATTCTAATGGAACCCAAGAGGCCCAAGAGCTCAACATGTGGAAAAATATTAAAGTATTTAAATAAAAAACATGACAATAGGCCAAGTGGAATAATTTGGGGAATTAATACTGATAGTGACCAATAAGATAAAAGGTTCATGATTTAGATCAATGGTTCACATTGAGTTTTTGGATCTTGATCCAATGGTGCATAAAAAAGGCATAATTTAAAGGCTAATGGCTAGATATCCTTTAAAAAATATGAAAAATTCTACAAAAATACACCAAATGGATGTCATGTAGGATCCACATAAGCAAATAATGACAAAACTTAGATTTTGTCCATCTAAAAAAGCAAAGGTATAAATACATAAGTCTTAATAAAAATAAAGACATGAATGAACCTAGGTACAAATCACCTCCACCATTAAAGCTCTTAGATAACCTAAAAACTTGCATTAAATATGAAGATTGTGAATGATCAAATCATAGTTTAACTTGAAAATTAATTCTAAGTGTGAGGAGGAAATCTAGAGACATACAAAATTGGTGTTCACTATTTTTTCAAAATTTTAAAAAGTAATGGAAATATGTAGGAATTTACTTGTCCACATACCACCTGTGTAAGGTTTTCAAGGACATAGAGTGGGACATCATAGAATTAAATAATAAATGCAAGAATTGGTCTAAGATATTCTTTTACATAGAAGAGATGTACTCCCTCACTTATAATGAGGGGATAACTAAGGAATTCAACACCAATTACAAGGACTTGGTCATTGTATAATTGGCTAGCCTTCACCATACAATATCTAAACCTAAGGCACTACATTATACCGATGTACTTGCTTCACTTTTTGTTTATTTTAGGATAGATATGAATTATATTTGAAAAGATGGAATATCTAAGAAAATTGCATACATTTCCCTTGTATCCTTTGAGGGTTTCTATAAGATCCCACAATCCCATATGGATCTACCCACAATTAAGGATTGAACCATTAAGAATGACCTAGACACCATCCTTAGACCTTGGCTCAATTAGGGAAATTATGTTTTCATAGATTTCCAAGGTAGAATTATAATTTCCTAATTTAGAGAGGGGATTAGGGTTATCATGACCTTAATAAATGGGATTTCTAGGGCTGCCATAACTACTTATGTTAATCCCACCTAATTTTCCTATGTATACTTCCTAATTAAATAAAAAATTACCCCTCCCATTAGTGATATGATAATAATCCACCTAGGCCATTATTTTAGAGCCAATAAGAAGAATACAAAAATTAATTATTCATGGTGTATTACTTGCTCGATGTCTTGTTGGCCTCAACCAAGTTCCCTGACATAAAAAATTGGTCTCCTAGTAGTAGAATCATTATTTCTCATCACTACTATAAGCTTCACATTTTAAAATATAGAAACCACATGAAATTAATTTTTTATGGAATTTAACCCTCTTTGGTTGAGGATATCACTAGCTCTCCCATACCTAGGATGCATCCCCTGATCAAAAGGTATGTGGAAATGATGGGAGATGTATGGTATTATCTAGATTGCATAGTGATAAGGATTGAGGGAACTATGTCCTCACCCTTTAGATTACTTGTATATGTGCCAAGGAAGTTTGTTGAATAGGATATCACATTATAGCTCCTCAATGAGATTGATGGAGTATGTAAAGAAAATAAAATGGGCCTCCTCCACCCATTTCCTCTGATAATTAAAAAGACCACATTACAAGATTAGAAGCAAGTGGATGACATGTCTAGATAGAAAGAAGTTTTTATCTTCTAAGTGGATGAATTGAGAATGTGCTACCCTAAAGGGGTAGTGAATAATCATTTTCAAGATAATAAAATGCTCAAATAAATATATGATCATCAACCTAGGGTTTTTGACCACATTTATAGCAAGGCAAGTAGATTTGAGGAGGTGTTGGCAAGGTTGAAAGATTGAAATGTTAATCTAGAGCATAGATTAACACATTAGTAGAAGCCAAATAAGGACATTTGGAAAATACATCCACTCTAATACCATTTACTACCTTTCACCTCTATAACACTTTAGGGTCCCCCTCAGATAGAATTGCCTCAAACATAGGAACCTAAAAAGAAACAACTTGAAGAAAGGATAGGTGAAGTAACATCATCTTTAGGCCCTCCATAAGAACCACCACATATGGTGGAACATGTGGACATGGTGGATCTTGAGCCATATGAGATATTTGAGGAGATTTTCTAGGTTCTTGAGGAAGTTTATGGCTCAAATAAGGGGGAAATAAATGAAGACCCTAGCACTCAAGTATGGTAATTTATGTAGACCCCTAGACAACTAGAAAGGATTGAAAATGATAATGAAAGGAACATGAGTTATCCATATCCCCAACCATAATTAAAAATAAGAATAAGATTGAGTTGGACCTTTTTCCTATCAGTTATAAAAGGCCAAAGCTCCCATTTGTACACCCAAGCTAGGAGATGAACTTGTTTAGTGATGAGTTCCCCATTCATGGGCCAATCATTCTAAATTGGTTCATTTATGAGAATTTGAAAAATATTCCTACCATGGCCCATTCATGGGAATTAACACAAAGTATCAAAATTGATGTGCAATAGGACCTCTAACCATGAATTATTGAGATGATGAAAGAGTAAGAATAAAGGAGAATACTTGAGGAAAAAGGGGTTGATGGCAAGAGAATGGATGCTCAAGAAGAATCTAGTGGCACTAAAGTTGAAATTATACAAACCACCCAGTTTATTGAGCCTATCACTATAGCCTACTTCAATCTAGATACCATAAGGTTAGAGAAGATCACCACTAGGAAGGCTATGGTGGGTATAAAAGAGTTCACCTTTCAAAGGGTGGAACCTTTCATAGGCCTAACTCTAGTGGGAGGATAGGAATTAGGAGAAAATCCAATATATCAAGAGGATGTGCAGAGCTTAGTTAGCACATAGTTATCATAGGTAATGGTAGGAATTAGGGGATTGAAGTAGTAGATTGCCAACTTGAGGAAGGAGAAGTAGGACCTTGAATCCGAGGCCATCCTTTCTATACTTGATGAAATAATTAAGATGTTAAGTGGATCATTTTTTTACATGTTTGAGGCATTAAAGGATATGAATCTTAGATAGAATGACTTAATACAACAAGCTCAAACAACCAAATCCTTGGTCATCTAATGGTAGACTTTTGAAGAATAGATTATCAAGATCATCAATGTGTAGGTAAAGAGATAGATCCCAAACATCAAAACTATTAGTTTTGGACACTTGAGTAAAATATTAGACATTGATATTAATAAGGTGAAATATTTGAGCACATGGCACAAAAATATTAGTGATATTGTAAGAGAAGATGAAACTTTGATAAGAAGGATTGAGAAACTCTGGGAACTATGCTGACAGAGCCTTCATAACTCACTAATATGGGATTGATTTATGATGAGGATTTTAAGAAAAGAGCCACCATGGATATCCAATAGATAAAATGGAAACTTTATGGCCAATCTAGTAGTTAGAACTATAAAATCACAAATATTATCATCAATTGAGGAGAGAAAATAGCAGAGGCCCAAAGTATCAAGGAGGCCATGTTGAAAAATGATAAGGAGTTCAACAAACTGATAGACCAAGAAGATGGATTATTGATGAAGCCTATAGTATATTTATAGCTAATAAATAAACAACATACTAAGGCTAAGATCATCCTATAATAAATATAGCTAGGAGGCCTACCACCATCTCAACAGAAGATTCTATGTATCATAATTTTACATACATTTTGTAAATTGGAATATTCTATTGTAAAACTATATGCTAGTTTGTTAGCATATATATTTTTAGGTCAATCCAATATAAAAGAGTCATATGCATGATAGAAATTTCATACAAGGATATCTATCCTTATTATACACATATGTATCTTAAAACTGGCTGATACACTGCATATGCTTTCTATAAATGGGCAATGTTACCACTTTATAAGAGAGAGTTTTTTGAGAAAAAATTATATACTTGGAAAAATTAGTATAGATAAGGAATTATATAAAGTTTATCTATATGGTTATTTTAAGGGTTACTATATTTTCTCTCAATTGCATATCTAGATCTCAAATTTGAATGGTTTCCTGAATTCTAAATTGCATTCTTGTTATAGGGTTCCTAATCTATTCTATGCTAGATTAGTTGTAAAGATCTTAAGTTGATTCATTTTAATTTATTTTTTGTTAAAGGTGTGGATTGGATATCTATATGTAATATCAAAACATTAAAGCATACTTATTTCTTACTTGTATCTTCAACTTATCCTTATAATTTCACCTCGTTGTAGTGAAAATTGAGAATTAGATAATTTTCATTACATACTAGTTTTAATGCATGTTTAGTTAATTAAAACTTTGTCATAATGTTTGAGATAAAGATTAGCAATCACATTTGCTTCTTTTTTTCCTTACCCTTCCTTTTACCCCCTTCTTAAAAATAACTCGCTGTATCTTAGATCTCATTATCAAATATTCACTTAGATTAGTCTAGTTTAAAACTTTAATTGAGATTCACTAGAATTCACAAAGGCTTGGATCAAGGTGGCTCCCAACCACCAAATCATATACATATTGTGGAATAGTCTACCTTGCTTTGCTACTATTTCACCATAGGAATCACAATTACCAAATACCTATAACTCATGCTTTGAATTCTTTGGATTCTAAAATGAGAAGTGTTTTTTAAACACTGAGAGCACTTATGGTAAAATTAGAGGCATCAACAAAGCCTTTGATTATATATTCCTGTAGGATACTATTTATATATTATCTACACAAAAATTCTCTCAACGTACCTTAGAGATGGGATAACATGGCTATAGGAAGGTGGAATCTTTAGTAGTTAGTTCCCTTGTGGTTGTGTTCACTATTTTTGAAAGCAATAAGTATATCTAAGATCATACAAAATAGACACACATACATAGTCACACCTTTTTCTATTATTTATTAATTTATATGATATGTTTTTTACTAAAAGTGAGCTTGGTGATTTTTATATTCTATACATTATGGGTTAAAAAATACCTAATGGATTATAATTACAAAACACCCAATGGTGTCCATCCTTTGGATTTAATATTCTCCATCAATGCTACAAGTTATGATTCTAATAAATAATATACTAATTATCAAAATTGTATAAATTTTGATGTTTATTATGTCAATAAATAACATTGTTATGATAGATATGGTTATGATTATGATTATAGTTACACTAGTGAAAATCAAGATGATTGATACAATAGTCAAGATGAAAGTGAGCACACTAATTTATAAAATTTAAAACCAATTCCTCCATTGTATTCTTATTTTCATAAATTATAACCAAGACTAATAATTAATATCTTATTTCCCTTAATCTTTCATAAGGATATGAATGTGAATAAATAATAATTAGTGCACCTTGTTTACATTTTAAATTTTATACTACACTATATCAAATTAATCAATATAAACTATAAATGCATAAGCCTCACATATAAATGTAAAATTATATCAATTAGTGTGTTATTCCTCCTTCCTCTTCAAAAAGAATTGATGATGTAAATGCTTATGATATCCTAAATTATCCTCTAGACTATGTTAATATTATATAATATTGTGATAATTTTTAAACTCCTTTAATAGTTAAAAATAGTGTTATGACATCTAATGATACATCTTCCTTTTATCTCAAAAATATAAAAGGATATACATTAGTGTCATATACAAAACAAAAAGTGATATCATTTCTTTAAAATTACAAAGTGATGATCATGTCATACTATTCAAAGATTATCAATATAGTAATTTTATGTCCATAAAATTTGAGTCTCATTATAAAATTAATTTTTATGAATCTACCTCCTTTTCCAAATAAAAACAATCTAATGAGAATCAATGTGATGTTTATACTTATATGAAAACTCAAAGTGATAAGATATGGAATGATTATAGTGTTGGTACTAATTTTGTTTAGGAATGATTATAGTGTTGGTACTAATTTTGTTTAGGAATGCATTCATAAGCCATGTAATGGTATTTGTCATGATACTCTTATATGAATTTTTAAAGTAGATGATCAATTATAACCCATGAGTAATCCTTTCCAAAAAAATACCATCCCTATTAGTCATATTATATCCATGATTCATGCTATTGGTGACCTCAAAAAACAAGTTCTTGGTCTCACCTTACAAACTAAATCATGTTATTCCAATATCATAGATAATGTTATCTTAAGACAAACCATTACATAAGATTTATATGAATATCCATATCCAATTTTTTTAATGCATACACTACCATTTTTTGATGGTAATGAAAATAATTGCACTCATTTAACTCAATATAAATTTTATTTTAGATAATGGGTTAATGATGGATGTTTTCTCTTAAAATATTTTTATATAATATCTATAAGAGATGTTTTTATAGTTTACCTAGTGGATCCTTACCTACACTCAAAAGATTATAATATATTTTATTATAAAATTATCACAAACACATGATTATTAAATACACATTGGAACATTTACAAGGTTCATAATAGTAACATTATGAGATTGTTGAATATTACATTTTATGATTCAATACTATTTTACATTCTCTGACTTATCAACTCTTGTATTTAAAAAATCAATTCACCTTTAGTAGGGGTCTCTTATCTCCACTCAAATAAAGAGACATCTATAAACTTTATACTTATTTTGAGGAATTATACATGGATGTGTTCAAACATGCATTTGATATAAATTATGCAGCACATAAGGCTAATAATACAAATGAATCAAGATTATATTCACATAATATGTAATTTATGATTAAATACAATGAATGAGATTTCACATATAAAATAAATATTTCAATTAAATTATCTCATAATATGGATGAATTAATGGAAGTAGTTACAATCAAGGAATAACAAACTACAAAATAAAGGGAAAGAATTATTTTAAAAAGTGCCACCTAATGTGAATAAATGTACTTTAAAATAGAGGAAACCACTTCATTTTGATAGATTAATATAATTAACCATGATATTCTAATTACATTTTTGGATGAGAATTTAATCACTCTCCATCCTAATTACTATCATCTTTCTCATCATTGTGGGTATTAAAAATAGAAGAAAATTTTCACTTATCATAGTATCAATGGACATTGAGATAATGAATATTATGAATTGTGAGAAAAGATTACATAAATTGTAGATACATGGATTATCACATTTAAAAGAAATTAAAAAAGTATGAAGGAAGGGTTGGTTAATGATAAATTTACATCTCACCTTGCACAAACATGGGTACCAAAGAAAAATTACCAAGATTTAGAAAAATGATATGAAAATTAAGTCATACTTCAAATATATAAAAATAACATCAATAATATCAACCAAAAATATCAAAGATAACCAATACAAGCATGAATTTATAATAATATAAAACCATGTATTCAATATCAAAAGGTAATTATATATTATGATCAATATGACACACACTTTTTGTTTCCATTAGGTTGATCAACTCATTCTATGGTTCTTAGTTAGTTCATTTATACATAGTTTCATGATCAATAATGGGTCAAGTGAAAACACATGTACATTGACACTTATTTTCACTCTTGGGTACACAAAACATAATTTATAAGTGACATAAATCATAGTAAATACATTCAATGGACATACATATAATAATCTTAAGCATATATCACTACCTCTCCAACTTGGTTTAGCAATAGTGGCCACTCCATTATAGTATTATTAATAAAATGAGTCCTTAACATGTTATTGGGATTCCTTTGGATAGATAAACTCCATGTCTTACCATCTATAGTATATATATTCCCTAAAGACATAAATTTTAATCAAATGGTAAAAGTTCAAGGCACTATCTATTAGTTTCCTCTAAAGTCAGTGGTAACTCCTCCTCCCCCACCACTATGATAATTGGTTATGGAACCTATTCAAGAGAAAAATAAAAAGATAATTAGTTCACCCATTCAAGAACACAATGTATAGTAAGTTATTTCACCTATAAAAATATTTCTATACATATAGTTTAAATAATAGTGGTACACCCTCATAAGCAACAAGTCATATCAAAGAGTTACTCAAGGTTCAAATAGATATAAAAAGTATATAGTATATCCTAAATAGATTCTTAGGATAGTTTAATGTGTTCCAAAATAATCATAGGAAAGGAGACCTTATCCTATTATACAATATAATGTACCAAATATTGTACCTTCTCAAGTTATACATCTTGTAAAATATTCTATGAGTAGTGATGAATATAATTACATTACAACACCTAAATCCTTTTTGGATTTAGATTCATCTACATGTATCACTTTTCATTCATGAAAATTCATATTCAACATATATGATACAATAACGCACTATGGTGGTCCCATTTATGGGATAATTGGCTAATTTCCTTTCCAACATATCAAAAAATTAAAAAAAAAATCGAAAAATTAAAAAGACATTCAAAATATTATAAAAAAATAAAAAATTAGGACTTGAGTATGGCATGAGTTACTAGTTTAATTATTTACATATTTATCACATATTTTGGTAGATATCATATATTTTTTATATACACACGTATTTCATGAGGTATATGAGTGTCATGTAGGACATAAATTGTATATGAATTCTTAGATTCTAGACTCCCTTCTACCCAATGACCATGCCTATGCTAATGGAATATTATTCTATATGTTAAACTATAATATACTATGTACACATATGACTCAAATACAATGTTGTGATAGACAGCCTATATGAATCTTGATAAATGACTTACATTTTATCTTATCTTACATGAATATGCTACTTTTATATAATATGACATTAATACATGGAATATACTAGTTTTCAATTGTTTTATGTTATTTTTATGTTTTTTAATTCCTTACATGACATTGATATATTATATATATATATATATATATATATATATATATATTATTATTATTATTATTATTATTATTATTATTATTATGTGTATCCCTTGGTCCTTGTGTGAAAATTACTTGAATATATCTATGAGATTCATGTTTTGTATGTGAAACATTTGAACATGTTCATTGATTTTGGCCCTATGTCTTCTATGTGAAATATTTGCTTGTGTGACATTTGTACACATCACTTTTATGTGTCCCTTGGCCTTATTATATGATATTATGTGACATAGTGTGAGAATATTTGTTATGGTTACTAATATTGATTAGTAGTGCCAGGATACATATCATGTAATTTTATTACATAGTCTACTTTAGACATGGTTACTATAATATGTACCTCATTGCTAAATATATTTATGCATCACACTTATATTCATTTAATTTAATATATTACATACATGCTTCAATGAAAATTAAAATTTATATGATGACATACTCTCAAAAATGATTAAATAATAATACATGATTATATCTTCATCACATGATTTGATTAACTCTTATTTTGAGACAAGTGACTTTTTGGCTATAACTCTCATCTAAAAAGGGAGGTTCATAGTAGTATTGTGTTAAAGATCTAATCCTATTTTATCAATCAAAAAATATATTTAGGAAATAATAAATGTTTCAAAAATATAGAGTATACATTTTAAAGGATTTAAATTAATGGAAAATCAGAGTCTATATTAAATCACACATTTAAAAGATAAAAAGTAATGGAAAATTAGATTATATAGCAATAATACAAGTTTTAGAAGATTAAAAGTGATTCATAGATCAAATGTATAAACTATATTGGAACATTGATACATAATATGGGGGCATCTAACATGCATATGCACTTAATTTTCAAATACTAAAAGCACAAAATCATATACACTTGAATTTATATGCATGAGCATATGCAAAATAGTTACAAGATCAAACTTAAAGGTTGAAAATATAATTACAATTGAGAATTTAGATACATAACTATATATCATGGGTATAAAATTAGGGATCATGATACTCATTCATGCCTATTCTTACTCAAATTTCACAAAATCTCAAAATTCAAAGTTTCAAAGCTCAAAGTTTCAATCTTCAAATTTAAATTGAAGCCTATGAACAATGTAGTAATGATAAGGGCAACAATATTATTCATTCTCTTTTTATCATGCAAAATAGAATCTAGATCCATATGTAATATTGTGATTTGAATATGTGTACGTAATTTACATTGAGGTTTAATAGTTATCAATAACTATGTCCTTACTTCTAGGAAACCCATTATGTGGTTTCATATTCTATGTAAGTGATGTACATTCAAGTCTAGTGACACTCAAAGACATTGGCATCACTTGTAGAGATCTCATAATGGTTCCAATTTTTGGGATTAGTACATTGGTTACTATTTACTATTCATGAGAGTTGGAATAATACATATTTCTAACTCAATATGTTGATTATCTATTCAAATTGGGACTTTATCATTTTCATTTCACCATTGGTTTAAATTTTCCAAGTGATTCAACAAAGGGGAATGGTTCTCCATCATTAGTTTTAGGTTATAGGGTAAATTTAGTTTCAACTATATATAGGTGTACTCCTTCCTTGATCTCTTTTCAAATTTTAAAAATTTGAAGCTTTTTCAAATATCAATTAAAAAAATAACTACTTCATGAGCTATTGCAAGGTTTTCTAATTTTTTTATTTGATAGTATTAAAAAAATAGTTTTATAGGGAATGGGAACCATAGTTAAAATATATTAAATAGAGTAGCAAGCCCCAAGGGTTGAAACAACAAAAAGAAACAACAACTAGCTAACTATTCCAATGAGAGGCAAAAAAAAAGACAAAAAAATTAAAAAAACTAGTTCAGGAGGGGATTTTTGATGGTTACTTCTCACCATCAATCTTATTCTCTCATGCACCCTACTTTCTCTTTAAAACTTTATCCATTATTATTTTTATGGGCCCTTGAGTGTAATCTCTAGGTAGGATCATCCTTGATCTCTTATGCAACTATTCATGCACAAGGGTACTCTTGATGGGAATAGTGCTGGGGATCTTAGGAGGAAGGGCCTTTTCCATGATCATGTGTCGCTTCACAAGGGTAATATACACCTTATTATAATGGGTGAAGGATTCGAATATTTTATCCACTTGTCTATTCAAGGTGTTCCATTCTTGTATAAGTCCCATGAAATTCATCCCAAACTCATATAACTTATTATTCAAAATTTCCAACTACTTTTTATCATATTTGAGATCCTTTGTTAGGGGAAATTTTACTTTCCTAGACACCCCCTTGGAGGTACCCTCATCTAACAGTATTAGTTTAGGTTTAGGGATAGTTATCTTTAGAGAGAGGTCTTCAGTAAATTTTTTTGATAAAGGGATAGCTTGGGGGCACTGGCTGATAGACGATAGGAGCCTAAGGCAGGGTCTTCCTTAAAGGAATCCTCAATGAAGGACCCACTAGAAAATCCTCCCTTCCCTATTGGGTTTGGCCATGATTTTACCATAATTAGGATGAGTCCTTAGTTCATGATAGGGTTAGCATCATTAATCTGATGGGTAAGAGTAATGCTCTCTAGATACTTGAGGAGATAAAAGGGGAGGCTAATTTTATACCCTTGAAAGTGATTTAACAATAAAAAGTGATGAGATAAAATTAATGTGTGATTACCTTCAAGTGTCAATTATTCAATAAATTTTAGGCATAATTTGGACCATTGGCATGGGAGGTCAGTGCTAAGAATACCTTCTTATCTATCTTGACAAACTCATTAGTATAGAAGAACCTTTGAAGTAGCTCCTACTCTTTTATTAGTATTTATACACCTTAGTTACATCACATGACATACCCATAGCTTCTCCAATAAAATCATTCATGACTAATATTTTGAATCCTCTCATCTACATGACCCTCTTATTTTAACTAGCAATAAAATCCCTTACTATATCTTCATCATTCTTAGTTATCCTCAACATAAATTTAGTAATCCCACCATGATATAGATTATTCCATACTTTATTTATGCCTCAAACTTTAGATAAGGAGGTTGGTTCTAGTTGATCCCTATCAGCCCCCATTTCTATAGTGCCTACTAAATTGAGGATGGTGTTTAGCATGTTTTAAAAAATCTATGTTCATATTTTGAAAAATAATTGAAAGGAACACTTCCTCCCACCTTGTGAAATAAATTTTCATCATATTTTTATAATGATGGATCATAAAATTTGAAATCCATCTCTTGATGAGAAAGGTTCACGCATGTGGCTACCCAATCACCATCCTATCCTAATGTACATTCATTACCAATAGATGATGAGATGCTTTTGGGGACATGACATCTTATAAAATTATATTTTATCAAAGATAAAGTGTATTGTACACATTCATGTTCAATTATTTATCCTTTATTATATATATTTCATTACTATAATAAAGCGGGGTTGGGGAATTTAAACACATAAATATGGTCATAAGTACTTAAGAATGCTAATTATTTACACATACTTAGCCAAAAGACTTGCACATAATTCATTAAATATTACTCACCATTACTCTAAGCCTTTTATTCATATGTGGGATTAAACCTTTGTTTTCTATTACTACTATACACAATTTCCCATGTCAAATGCTCAAGTTATCTAAAATCACCTTTAGACTATCTTCAACAAAGGGAAATTATGATTGATCCTTTTGTACAAGTCCATCTTAGGTATATAAGAATATTTTTTTCTCCTATCCACTTAAAATGATCATGTCTTATGAAAGAAAAAGACAATTTTCCAAAATTCAAAACATCTTTTTGGGTATTCACACACATTTTAAAAGGTTGGCTAAAGGAAATTATTAAAAGGTTTTTCTATAAGTAAATATATAAGTTCATGCATTATTACCAAATTGGAATTATTTATTGATCAATTATACACTATTCATGTCAAAAAAAATTTAAAGTATTTCAAAAGCTATCATTGTCAAGTATCAATCCATTTTATGGTTACATACATATAGTTAAAGGAGTAAAATTTCATAATCAATCTAGGTGGGAGAACTATGTGGGATTATTTTCCCTCATTAGATTATTTGATACATAGGAAATAATCACTCATTAAGGGGGTCACTGAGGTTATCTCAACTCATTATACACCCTTTTTGGGTAGGTTTTCATTAGATCAAAGTACCCTTAGGGTATCAAAGACAAGCTAATAAAAATAGAAATTTTTGTGTGGCATAATCCACGTTGAAATATCTTAGATAACTTAGCACACAGATTTTTATAATGCATTCTAATTAGTTTTTTGGCATAGTCAACATGGACAAGTTTAAACTAAATAAAACTAAACACTTTAAATTGATGTTCACTTAAAACATTCATGTCTAGTGATATCATCTACTTGTACCTATAATATATCACTTTTATAATTCTATCTTCTCTATCTTTTCTTATTGGCCACTTATCATAGTCAACTAGGACAAGTCTATAATAAATGAATTCAAACACACTACAATGTAATCCAATTCTATTTTTGATTTTTATTATTATTTCTAATCTTGCATAGTCATCTTTTCTTTCAATTTTCACATATAGATAGTCAAATTAGTCAACAAAAATTTGTATTCAAGCTAGGTATATATCTTCTTAGTGTTTTAAAAAAAAAAAAAAAATTAATATTTAACATTTTTCAAATTTAAAATTTTTAAATATTTTACATATTTAGCATTATAATATTTCCAAATTTAAAACCTATTAGAATACATTACAATTTATTTTTTAATAAAAAAAGGGTTAAAACCATATATAACTTGTATGTCTTACAACCCACTAATGTAAATTGTGAAAATCATGTGCACAAACAATACATATGTAATCTACCACATATATGATAATTAACATAAACAAATAATGTAACTAGTAAAACATATCAAACATAGGTGTTTTTTTGAATTTTTGGTAAGTCTAATTTTATTAAATATGAATCATGTGAAGTTTAGAGTCTTAAGGTGGCATCAAAGGGATGTGAAAATTCATATAGAGACTTTAGTGATAAATTATTAAACTTTAGATATAGGATCTAATCAAATTCCTATATGTAATCATCATTTTTTTCATCATATCTCTTTATATCAATAAACTTCATATTTATTTTTCCTCTTTCTTGGATGTTATGCACATGTATTATATTTTATTCAACTATATATGAGTGATCATGATCTATCATATGAAATAATTCCATTTCACTTATCCTTGAGTCTTTATTATTTTAGTTTTCATTGTTTCCATCACACTGAACCTTGATGGTGTTATCTTCAAACATGAATGTAATAATCTTATATGTAGTATTTAATGCAGATTGGATTTTATCCAACTATTTTTTTATAAGTTTAGCCCATAATTTATCACTATTACACATCAAAAATATTAATTTATCAATTTTTTTTAGCCCATAAGAAATTAATATTGTAATATGTCTAATCGATTCATCATAATGCATATTATGTTGCCATACATTTATGTTGTGACCCAAATATTGGAGAATGGAATGTTTCAATTATTTTCCCCTTGTCCTCACCAATTTGAATATATTGGTGATAATTACCATAAATTTATATATAAATAGTCAATGGGTCCTTTTATGGACATTCTTACCCTTTACATAATTTTTTTATTTACTAAGTGTTGTTAGTAGATACTATTGGTGGATTTTTTTATATCTATATTATCATAATAATACATTCAATCTTATACTTCTAAATATTGTACTATAAGGATGAAAACCATCAATATCATGACCAAATATTCTATAATAATAAAAAAGTAATTTCCAATATTGATGTGATAATTGACTACAACCATATGCGGAGCATTAGGTATAAAAATAAAATTATTATAAAGTAAGATCTATAATAAAGTTCTCAATTTATATTATATACTGGTAACGTGTAATTTAAAAATAGGTTTTTTAACTATGAGCTCTACATTATTTACTAAATCTATCACAACATTAGGTATTCACTTTTAATTCATTGTCTCATGTGGTATATTCTTACAAGATATAATAAATTATTATCTCAATGTAACACTTATTGTTGAATTATTCTATCATGAATTAGTATAGTAAGAAATAATGGGCCAATCACTTATCTTGAATTTTTTTTTTATCAACTTATAACATAGTTATCTGGTCCTTTTATCATAGTAATAAACATTTACATTTTTATCCTTATGAGTGTTTGGAAGAGGTGCCTTTATTTTATCTAATTTAATAATGCTCACCGTGTTTCAATCATATCAACATTTTCCTAGACCAACGGGTACAAAATTTATGAGATAAAAAATCATCTATGTTTCTTATAACTTATTCTCATCATCATTTCTATCATCTTCTTCCATTAATATCTAGCCACGATTCTTAAAATTACCAATAAAAAAAGATATGGTATCTTCTCTTTTTGTGTGTCAAAATCATTATGCAAATCCTTTATTATCTCTTGATTTGATGATGTATATGGAGTTTCCTCTCTTTAAGTATATTTTATTGAATCCCCAAATTAACACACACACACACACACACACACACACACACACACACACACACACACACACACACACACACACACACACACACACACACACACACACACACACACACACACACACACACACACACACACACACACACACACACACACACACACACACACACACACACACACACACACACACACACACACACACACACACACACACACACACTACTCTTTATTGGTATGATTTGTGATATGGGTATTGTGGTGGACTTAAAAGCATCAAATTATGGACTATGTCTATAACTATGTTCTAGTACTTTATAATATTTTAAAGGTTGATTTTATATAGGACATGTGTGAAGATATACCTTATTAAAAAACTTTAAACTCATGTAATTTATATGTTACAACTTACATTTCATGAATACATGATCTAATTAATAGTAGGTTATAATGCACATGATTTGGCATCACACCAAACATAGTAGATATTTTGTTAAGGCCCACTGTCACATCCAAATTTATTGATCTTATCACTTGACCAAGGCTATTATCAAAACATATAATAATATTATTTTATCTATGAATATATTTGACATTGATACCAAATGTTTGTAGAAATGTGTTATTGAAAATATTGAATCCCAACCCATTATTTATCAAAACACAGTCAACTCCTTCATTTAATATTTTCTCTTGAATAAACAAAGGGGATTATGATCCATAATATGTTGAGTAGGAAAATATTATTTCTCAAAATACAACATGCCCACATTATTCTTCAATCTATTGACTATTGGCCAAAATTGGCCCACATACAAAGCTTTTGCACATATAACCCAACCAATCTTCATCTACATCCATGGTTTGAGGATTAGGGGAAGGAATTACTCCCTTCAATGTTTTGGTTCATTTGTACTTCCTCAATAAGTGAAACTATATAAAAAAATAAAGGAATTGGTTTTCATATATAATACAATGATCTAAGTTAATAATTGGTGACCTTTAAAGGTCTAAATTCAGTTATGATCCACTTGGTTCATTTGAGAAAAAGAATTCACAAGTTCAAGCTAAGTATAAGCCTTTAAAAAAGGATCTATCAGTTTGGGAAATGTTAGAGGACATCAAATTAATGCCATAGGAAATAGCGATTTGGGTTTTAAATATTTAATAAGATCCTAAAATTAAATGTGAGGCTTCCAAGTGTCAAAGCCTCACTCAATTAGATTAAAGATCAATGAAACACAAGTGATCATCCAAGTAAATAAGTCAAGATGGATCAATGACATGCATTTAATTATGAAAAAAAATATCTAACATTGATAACAAGGTCAAAACATCAATGGATCCTATGATTAAATGTGTTGATGAAAAGTGTCATGATCCCAATGATTTAGCATATCAATAGTGTATGTTTGATTGATCAAATCAAATATAAACAACATGTATTAAAACATGATGAAGATATCAATGGTGCTCATGAGGTTAAGAAGTTAATGAGACTAGATTTCATGCAAGGCCACCATGTGGTGCAAACATGTTAACCATATGGAGACTGATAGGAGGGTCCATAGGGGACATGGGGTATTGACAAGTGTCACACTTTTAAAAGATGAGATAAAGACAAATTTATGGATGCCAAGTGTTACAATAAAGAAACAAATCATAGATCAATGACCAACATTGAAGGTTAAAGCCAAAAGACTCTTGAGGAGATCAATAGAGCAAATTTGATCAAATCTCCAAAGGGCACAAGATAAAGACACATGTCCAAGGTGACTATGGTCATGTTTTAAAATGAAAAAAATAGCATGACATGGATATCAAACACAAATAGAAATGTCAAATCAAAATATTTGGTGGATCCAAGTAGGATAATGCTAAATCTAAATATCAAATGTGACTCAGGTTGAGCTAAAGAAAATATTTAAAATCTGATGCCACAAAGAAGTTATGTGTCTTGTTCATGATCATAAGATTATATATCTTTATGGATTTATATTAACATTATGACTATATAAAAACCAATATATAGGATTGGTTTTCATCTATATTATACCTATGTTTAGGGGTTTGAAATAGGGGCAGAGTTGTGATTATAAATGGAGTGTCTTATCTTTTGACATAGTCATATCATCCACCTTCAAAAGGTACATGCATTTACTTAAATAGACATAGTCATGGCTCAATCAGGTCCATAGATATGAAGATTTTGTCTTTATAATGAAGGCAAGTGGAGGATGGTGTATAAATACAAGAGATATATTTGGTGGTTGGAGAGTGTAGGTGGAGCATTCAATTCATTTTTAAAGTTTTATGAGGCTCTTCCTTCTTAGTAGATTATGAATCATCATACTCAACAATAACGTTTTGTCTCATAGTATGTTTCTCAACAAATAATGGAACTTAAAGACTATTTGGAGATAATGGAGGTTAAGTTATTAAGGAAGGATTAGTCCTCATTGATCCAAATATGGTTGAGAATTCATAAAAGGTGGTTGAGATCATTTATTAAATTCTATCTAATTGATTTTCTCCTCTTTCTCTCTTCCCCTTTTATCCTATATCTCCCATTTTCTTCCCCATTGTAAAAGGAGAATATCAATTCTAAAAGGAGGATATTCACTCTCTCATTTTTGAAGAGTAGGAGACTCTCATTAGATAAGGTAAGACCCTATCAAAATTTGTATGAAAAGACCCCTTAAAGTAGTAATGATTTTATCTACCTATCTCTTGCCTCTAAATTGCGTTTAGCAAGCTTATGCATGATGGCATTGTGAAGGAGTTTGTTACATGTCCATTATCCTTATTTATTTCCTATTTTTACATGTTTTCAAGTTAGTTTCAGGTCTGAACTTGTGTTATTTTCACCATTGAAGGATGATGGGTGTGAATCTCAAAATTCTTCTTTACTTCATTCATTACTCATGATCCTAGTTTATGAAACCCTTATGCAACTATCTAGTTTATATGATTTTGTGAGATAACATTGAGTTATGCTTCAAAAGTGTTAATTTCATGTTTATGTGAGTTCTCATTTAAATTTTGTGCATCACCATTTTATCTCTCTTAGTAACCCTTTACCCCCTCTCTATCCCTTTTCATAGTAGAAGCATTAGTTTAGGTGATCCATAAAGAGAAAGTTGGCCTTCTCTAGAGGTTTAACCCCATTATAGGATACCCATAGAATGGGGTTATTCCCATTTTGTGTCTTAGTTGTAAGGAGCTTGAAGAACCCCATCCAGGGGTGAAAATTAATGCCACAATAGTTTCTAGCATGCCTAGTGGGACCACTTTTAAATAATATTTGTCAATTGTGATGTTGGTTTAATTAATTTGAAATAGTTATAGCTTTCATTTTTTAGTATCTGGTGACTCCAAATAACACTCAACATTATGATGGTAAAGTAATAGATATCTCTCATGCCAAAGGTGAATACAAGATTAGATTCTAGAGGTATTCCTTTTGAATTTTTTGAATTACCTTTAAACTCAGTAAAATGGTTAATATTTTCTAACACTCACCCATATAAAGGAAACTTTCCTCCTAAACTAATTTTAAAATCTACCCTTATAAGAAGATCTTTGTAAGATCCTTTCATTGCCATGACAACCCTTAGAGATTTTTATTTTGTGGATTTAAGTGGTTAGAGTCCTTTAGACCTCCATCAGTATAATCCTATTCTAGTAGTAGGTCTTAAAAGTGTTCCTTACTTCACACAATACCAATCTACAACCCCTTCTAAGCACCTCAAAGATATAGCCAACTTCTATAATATTCATGACATCACTGAAGAAAATATGGCCATCAAGTTATTATCTATCTATTTCAAGGGTAAAGATTCAGATTGGTATATAAACCTTACTGATAACTTCATCACATCATGGGATCATTTAAGTGATGCCTTATGTAAGATATTTAAATACAATAGTTACCACTTGTCACTTGTAGAATAGTTAACTACCACCAAGAGGACTCCTCATGAGGTTATATAAGATTTTAACACAAGGTTTCAAAAGACATGAGACATGATTCCAATATCTATCAGGCTTACTAAAAATTATGCTTTCCTTTAATATCTAAAATCCCTCAAGAGTGATATTGTAGTAATGATTCAGTCTATGGGAGAAAGTACATTGTCAAATGCTTATGAGGTGGAAATCAGAGTAGAGAATTGTTTGGTACAAGCTAGCAAGATTATACCTAGGCCACCATGCTTTTATTTTTTGACATTCAACCACCTCCTATTGTAATTCTTCCCCTTTCTTCCATTCCTCCTATGCCAACACTTGTTATCATACCTATACCAAAATAGGAAAAGAGTTTGACTAGTCAATCTAGTGGCTCCCAAGAAAATAATAATTTCCAAGATATTCAAAGCATGTTTCTATTATTTGGGAATGAATTGGTGAATGTGAAGAGGTAGAAAACACAATTAATTAGACCTTATGAAGATCCATATCAGCATTAATAACAATATTATCAATAAATAGGCAACCATATAAAGGAAATTTCTAAGGATAAGACCAAGGGAATCCTAACTATGTTAGGGAAAAATAATTATAATACAAATGATTTAAGCACCTATAATACTTTGGTCCCTAATCAAAAAAACATTGTTAATAAAGTTAGGGCACTATGCCTTAGAATTAGTCTTTTTGTCAATTTATTATCCCAAACACTAAGTTCAATTAGGCTTTCAATGAGTAGTGGAATCAGGGTGTTATCTATGGATACAATCGAGCTCTTATGGCTCAAAACATAGAGGTACCTATGATGAAAAAACTAGAAGATCCTCAATAAGTAAAAATGTCTAATGAAGGACCAAGCCAGTTGGGTGCTACAATGGTTAATTATGAGCAAGAAGAGTGTTATGTACTCAATCAAGAGGCTAGTTCTATGCAAGCATATATTCTAGTGGTAACTAGTATAAGGCTAAAAAGAAGAAACATGGATGGTATCGAGGGAGAAGTCAAATATTATCCTACTATTAATCCATTTTTATCAAATACAAAATAACCAAATAATTCTCTAAAGGTTCCAATAACTCAAAAGAATTAGAATCAAGGGACTACCTTTATACCCCAAAACTCACAAGTTCAAGGTACGATTATGGCTCTCAAAGCACAAACAAAGGTTGGTGGTTTACCCATCAAAATTTTTGAACAAATGAAAAATTCTAATGTGAGTGTGCCAATGTGGGGCATGATTTATATACCTAGTTAGGTAGATATCCTTCAATAAGGATTTTCAAAGATAAATGTTTTTGAGAAGACACCAAGCAAGCAAAATGTGGTTCTCACCAATGCAACCAAAGGACCTAATAAAGGGTAATCAAATAAGGTAGTAAAACCTCCTCCCTTTTACATTTTTGTAATCATTGGTGACTCTTTAGTGTACAACTACATGGTAGATAGTGGAAAAATTAATTTAGTGATGCTAAAGTGAATAATAGATTAGTTTGGTTTTAGGTATGAATCCCAATCTAAGGGATTTTTAGAGATTGATGGATGTTCCACTAAACCATCTGGTATCATCAAAGGTCTAAAATTAACCCTACATTCTTGTTTTAGTGTTTCAATGGCTCAAGATTTGTTGATTCTAAATGTGCCTCCTCATTTTACTCTATGCTTATCTAAATAGTTCACAACAAAAATTGGGGTTTATCTACTAGTAGATTGGTCATACATGGATTTAAAGATAAGGTATGTGACCAAGGTATCCATAAAAGCTTAGCCTATTAAATAGTTTCACATTGAGCCTTATGAGACAAATATTTGAGACATAAATTATACCATTCTCGATGAGGATGAACACTTGGTTGGTCAAGAACTAAACACTCTTCCTGAGGAGATACTTGATATATTCTTAGATGATCTATGGAGTGAGAATCATCTACTTAACATTTTGAAAAGTGTTGAAGAAAGAGATATGGGTGTCTATTACTTACATGAGGAAAATGAGTCCATGCCATCCCTCACTAGGTTATAGGAAGATACTAGTGGTTTATGGAAACTATTATTTGATGGCTCAAAGAGCAAACATGGGGTAGGTGTACGTGTAACGATAGTATTTCCCTCTAATGATAAGTACTTCTCATTTTATAAGTTCCAATTTAGTTATTATTGTAATGCATCTGAGTATGAGGGCTGACTCTATGTGATAATGTAGTAGACAAAAATGTAGCAGTAAAAAATGTAGAGGTAAAAACATAGTATGAAAAAATGTCATGAGAAAAAATGTAATGATATTGGTAATGTCACAAAAATGTTACAAAGAGCATAATTTAGACATTTTATTGATTATCACACTGTTTATTTGTTTCTTAATTCATTTTGGTGATGGTAGTTAACATTTCATGGTAAACAAGTAATACACCAAATTTATAAGCAAAATAACAAAGGAAAATGTGAGTTCATGAGTTTGGACCTTTACTTGGAAGTTGTGTCATCTTATATGTGAGTGCATCCTTTAATATGTTTTATTCCTGTGATGTTTTGTCCTCACTATATTTTTTCCTTGCTATATTTTATCCTTTCTATGTTTTTCATGTTATGTTTTTGTCTGCTACTTTTTAATAGAATGCCATGAAGGCCTTATCCATGGCCTTCAGTGGGATAGTAAGAGGGGATATAAGTAGTTACAAGTGATTTGGGTAGTGATGTGATAATAAATTAGGTCAGTGGCTAGAACATCACAAGGAATTCCTTGATGAAATATTATAAACATAGAGTGTGGGATATACTTGACTTTCAAGCCTTCAACATCCAAATAATGCCAAGGAACAAAAATCAGCATGTTTATATGTTTTCAGATGTGAGAGCTCAATTTGACATCCCAAAAAAGTTTAAAATGTCTAAAGTGTAGACACATGTTAAAGTGGTTGTAATACCATCAATGCTAGATAATGGATCTCATTGGTAGGTCTTTGATAGTGACAATAAAATTGCTTAGTTATTGCAATAGGAAGTAGAGATTTCCTCAATTAACCAAGGTAAGTTTACAAATTAGTATGAAGATCAAATTATTTAGCTAAGGTCTTATTGTATAGACTAATTACCTAATGATTACCATATTCACTAGTCTAATTAAACATTAATTATCAACCCAGGGTTTGTAAGCTTTTCAAGAGTGTTAACACTATATATGCATTACTAATTTAGAAATCAACTTGATTTTCTAGTTCCAGTATAATGATTTTTTTTTTGAATTTACAAGACATATATATAATTAAACTATTATGATAAGATTATAGAACTATTCCACACTTATGTACCATACATGCATCACACTTATATAATCAAACTTAACAGTAAAATCAACTTACATAACACACTAATAATTAAAGAGGGTCAGGATATTCATAGCAACTCATTTTGAGGGGGGCCTTCCTCATTCAAAACTAATCTCCAATCCCTCTTTGAGAGAATTCATAAACTTCTTACATATTCTACTTTCTCATTACTCAATTCTCAATATAAATGCTATAGTTTAAAAACTTTTACTATTACCTTTTCAAAATTATCTAACTCCTAGTCTAATCTAGTTTTTGCCTTTAAATACATAATGTATTTATTGACTTTTAACCAAAAACACCAAACTAATAAAAAATACAAATACTTAAAAACTACCCTAGTCAACCTTGTCTTTCCCACTACCCTAGTTACTTGTTTTAGGTTTAACTAGGTTAGAGACAAGGCATACTATTTTGTTATTTTATTTCCTTTTGTCATTTCTCATTATCCTTGTCTTTCCCATCTTTGGTAGCACATCTAATGTATCCCTAAATGTAGAGAATCCATAAAACAATTATGATTCTTCCCAATCATCCATTTGGTTCCCCAAGATAGCTGGATATGTCTACAAGATCTCTTCAATAATGAATCTATTTTACATAGTGGCTACATGCACTTTGCAATAGATACAGGCAACCTATAGGTAAAACCTTCAGTTGTTATGGGCACTCTATAGTGGTTTTAGGCAACCTATAAGTTAAGCCAATAGTTTTTATAGATATTTTACAATGCCTAAATGCAACCTATAGGTGAAGCCTATAGTTATTGTGGGTATTTTATAGTTGTTGTAGGCAACCTATAAGTGAAACCTCTAGTTATTGTAGGCACTTTTTAATGGCTGCAGGAAACCTATAGTTGAAGCCTACAATTTTTATGGGTACTTTGTAGTTCTATGAGCAACCTAAAATAGCTATGGATTAGAAATATCCTACAAGCTTTCTTGACCCTTCAAATGTTTTTTAGATAAAGTCACACCAATATAACTCAATCAAGGAAAAACATAAATAATTCATAACACACAAACACACACACACACACACACACACACACACACACACACACACACACACACACACACACACACACACACACACACACACACACACACACACACACACACACACACACACACATCAATGAGCATACAAAATCATAACTTCATTCATTCATTTGCATTAGTGATGGATAGTTATGTGATTTAAATATAAAAATACATAGACTAAGCATAAATGAGGCTATAAATGTAAGAAATTAGTGGCCTCATCACTCCCCCTACTTATCCTCTTGCTCAACCTCAAATAAGCCTTGGTTGCATTCTAAAACCATAAAATTTTATAAAGTCTAGGGGTTTAGGACAACCTAACCCCTCCAAGATGTAAAACCTTTAACATTATCAATGTGTTCCCATATTTTCTTCTCTATCATCTAGAATATTTTCTTCCCAGTCAAGAATTTTGAACCAGAATATATGGGGGTTGAAACATCAATCCCAACCATTGTATTCTCCACTTCCTAACAGGTTAAATATAAAGGTATACTCTATGGATGGCCTCCCTAAGGTTTTGATGGGAGTATGATTTCTTACTTTTCAAGGCATTTGAATGTAATACCCATTTGCGAGTGTAGGCAACAAAAATTTGCCTTTCATCTCCTTCCATGAGACTCAAATAGTGGTTCTGGACATCCACCTACTTTTTGACAACCCATTCTTATGGTGCATTTATGTTCATAAATGAGATCCATTCTTCCACTATAACATCTAAATCTTTGGATTCACCCCTGACCATAAGGGTGGCTTATTTCTCATTTTCTTGTTATTCATCCTTTTGTTTTCTTCATTTAATTTCATTCAAAACATATGAACAAATGCATTTAATAGGACATCCCCCAAATAGATGTCAGGATTCCATTCTGTATCATTGGGAAAAACATATTGGTGAATGTATAATTCAATTAGCTTGGTTTGAAGATTAGTATTAACATGTATATACTCATTAAAGAAATATCTTGGATCATATACAATATAAGATTGATCATTATAGATCCTATCACACCTAAATTTCAACTATTTTTCTTCTATATATATAAAATATACCCTAGAAGGGGGTTTACACTCCATCAATATTTTAGTAGTTTCATGCAATTTGCCAATCTTTTCCTTTAGATATTTGATCCTAATTTTAGCAAATTCTATTTTTTCTTGTAATTCATCATGTTGTTCTTTTGATTCAACATATCCATTAAATCTCTACATAAATTCTTTGTGGTAGGCTTCATTATTACTAAATTTTTCCTTCATAAAAACTAAAGGATCATTAGTCTCTACTAGAGTGGTGGCTGAGAAATCCATGTCAATAACTTATTCTACAATAGGTGTTGGTGTAGTGGGTAATGGAAGATGAAATCCCTGGTAGAAGGGTATTGAAGCTAGAGCATACTCTATTGAAGGGGCTTCTATGGCCAAGGTGGATGAGGATGTTATAGGATCCTTCACTATCTTCTCTTTGTCCCTAGAGGTTTCTACAAACTCTAATATTCCTAGAAGCATTTCAATGCCTCATTTTATTTTTAGTTCTGTTAACTCATTTCTAAGTCTATATATTTCCTCCATAGCTTATTCCAATTTTTGAAACTCTTGATCATGAGAAAAATTTTCTTGTTCTCTTCCTTTTTCCATAACCTCTTCTTCTTCTCCTACATGTTGCTCTACCTCTCTTAATTCCTCTTCTATGTATCTAAT
Source organism: Torreya grandis (assembly GCA_037957365.1). Taxonomy (NCBI): domain Eukaryota; kingdom Viridiplantae; phylum Streptophyta; class Pinopsida; order Cupressales; family Taxaceae; genus Torreya; species Torreya grandis. Next base: position 944,786 of record JARHVA010002337.1, read on the forward strand.
ATTTTTGAGGAGATCAATGTCCTCCTTAGTGAATCTAGATGGGAGAGGTGACCATTATTATTCTTCTACCTTAGAAAATCCTTCATTAGTAGATCATTCCTCTATTTCAAATCCATCAGGGGTTTTCTTAAGTCTAAGATCTTTCCTTGGTTTTTCATCATCACTGATAGCTAAGGTTAAGGAGGTTGTAGTGGTCTTTTGTTTCTTCATCCTTTGAGATCTCCAAAGAGGAGGTATCATTTTTGACACCATGGGTTTCTTCCTCTTGGTTTTCATTTTCCTTGATGGAGGTGTGATTGACAGAGTTTGTTATTCTTATGCATCACTTGATAGGGGAACTTATTCTTGTCTAGTATGAGATAGTGTGGAAGAATAAATATGAGGTGAGGACATAATGGGAGAAGGGACATGCTCTAGTGGGATTTCCTCCTCTATGTTAGAAGGGAATAAAACCAGTCTTCTTCTCCTCTTTCTCATAACAGTCTCAGATGGACCTTTAGTGGCTATGGGCTGACTAGTAGCACTAGTGCCCTCAACATCTTTTTGAATAGTTTTTTGGGGATACTCCTCATGGTATTCCCTCTCATTAGTACCCTCTTTTTTTTTGGGTAAAATATTTTTGAAGGCCAAAAACTTCTCCCAAGTGAGGTCAGGTGTGATAGAAGCTACTAATTTTTTAATTATGAGTCATATTAGGTAGTGGTGAGATAGGGATATTTTAATGCCCTTATAAAATTATTTAGACATTATTTTCAAAATATTCCATAAGAAATTTAGAATATTAATGACTCTATTATATCTTAAATGATTTAAAAATTTGAATTAGAGAGTGTAAATGAGAGAATACCTTCCCTCATAGGTCATGTACCTGATAATATATGATGTGATCTCTCTCCATTATATAATTAGGCTATGTATTTCCATACCTCATTTATTTAATACCAATCTTTCATTTTCCTAGAAAAATTATTGCCTAGCTTTTTGGCCATTGGGTCTATCCTACAAATTTTCCCCCATGCTTGGAAGCCTAGTTGCTTAGCTCACTAACGTCTAACTAACTAGAAATGTGATGTCACATAAATTAGCTTGGTTTCCACATGGAAAGGGAAGTTATATGCTTTGTTGCAGCTCTATAACTTGGTATTCAGGGGTAGTTTTAGGTAATAGATATGACATTTACTATGTCAATCTTCTTTCATTCTTCCATAAGGTTATCTGATGACTTTCATGCAATGCCAAAAAGGTAATAGCCAAGCCATAGGTGAGAGATATAAGAGGATCTATATTTCATGCTCTATAGAAAGCTGAGAATAGGATTGAAAGGGTACATACAAAAACTACAAAATTTCCCATAACAAGCTACAAAGTGATGGCCAACTATGTAGAATGTGTTTGTAGTAGCTACAAAAATGCTCATAGTAACTTGAAAAAACTTGTGTTGATGTGAATAGTTGGGATTGGAGGGATTACCCTCTCTCTGTATCCTTTCTCACTTTCTCTTTTTCATTTATTTTTATTCTTACTCCTAAATAGCCAAAAAGCTAGTTTTCTACTTAGAAGCTACCAAAAATACCCAAAATGGATTTTCCTTCTTGGATATATATATATATATATATATATATCTAGAGGGATTGATCCTTTTGAGATTGAGAATATTTTTTATAATGGAGTAGTCTAGCTCAAAACCATTAATCTAGTGATATTTTATCTACTATTCAATGGCCATAAAATCAAGTTGTATAAAAATCCACTACTCAAGAATAATTTACCAGTCACATATGCTAGCAGTTACAAGATGGATATAATGATGTCTTGGATAGGCATGTTTCCTCACCAAAAAATGAGAGAACTAGTCCACAATAAGATGAATAATGATAGAAAGATATCTTTTCCCTCTTATGATATGATGAATGAGACCTTCACCTAGTCTTTGACAGGTCACATTTCTAAGTGACTTGGCTAAGACCCTAAATAAACATTTTACTACAAACAATAGTTAGAGTCTACATATAATTTATCAGAACCTCGGATTACCCAAAATAGTACTTAGTAGATTCATAGTCTAAGTTCTAAGATTTACTCAATTTATCTAAAATTTGGTTAGTTTAAGGACAATCATGCATGACATGTTGTTCCTAGTCAGCACATAAGTTTTCTCAAATTCATAGATGTTTTACTCAACTTAAAAATCTATATTCACTAGAAATTAGTTGGGAGCATGTGCATGGCACATTATTTTCCTCATTGCTCCATTTTTTCACTAATATTATAAATGGAATGTAAACTTCATATCATTATCTATGCCTATACACCAAACATAGATTATAATCAATATTTATGCCATTTTTGTGTTGTTTTTTCACCATAATTGAAATTTATTCCATATGTAGTGGCTGGTTCACTATTTACACTAGCATTTTCACTAAATTTTAGCCCAAAAATATCTATTGAGATTTATAAAAGGATTCCAAATTACTTCAATAATTTGGGTAGGAAATTATAGAGTCAATCACACCTTAAGTTCTTAAGCAACCCACTTATCAATGAGGATTGGGGTATATACAGTCTAATCCAAGCTATTCAAAGTCAATGAAACTAAAAGCATACAACTCACCATAGTCACTAGTTTTTTTACAAGTTTTGCACTAAGAAAAGTATAATGGTTTACATACCCAATCAGGTGCATTCATTTTATTATATTTATCTTAAGTAAATATTGATATTACGTATATTTCATTACATTTTTTTGCATGTGCCATAATTCAATGTTGTGGCCTACATCCATGACTCCTCTTCATAGGTAAGTTTAGTTATGAACTCTTTTTCATTTTACTCTACACTTTATTGCATTAACGTAATAAATTGGGGAACAATATAGACACATAAACTAAAATTTAAGGTAAAACCATGAATTTTGATCACTCTTTTATGAAATTAGATCTAGACCTGTATTAGGGCCCCTTTTGATCATTTTGACCACCTTGTATACTCCTCTACGATGATAAATGACCCTTGAATGCAATGATCTCTATTATTATAAACCCTAGACACCTTTTATGAAAAAAAAAACACCCAACATGATAAAATCATCTATTGGACAATCCTCAAGGGACTATAATGTAACACTCTAGTTTCCTTGTCCCCTCTCCTCCTTCCTAGCAAATAATGACTATTTTTCAAAATCAAAAACTATATGAAGGTTTAACTATGTCCCTAATGAGATACATTCAAATTAATTTCCAGGATATCACTATATAATCATATATAAAATAATTTTGAATGGATGATGTTTACACATAAAAAATTACTAGAATCATAACTGCACATTGAGAGTACAGTACCTATTTATCTTAATTTTGGTTGCATACAACCCTATCAGCCTAGAGCTCAAGTGTAAATATAATTAATAGATCATAAATCATAATTAAGGCACTTAATCACATTAGTATTACAAAAATATATAACATATCACACTAGTTATTCATACACCACCAAAGCATGGGATAAATACATTAATATTGATCCTTCATTGAAGTATTGGTATGTAGGAATCACTCAACATATGGGGTGTTGATGTCTCACCCAAATTCAACTAGTGATCCATTTTAACCCATTTATTTTTATTAGTCTTCACATGTAAATGAGCTAGGGTTTTTAAAGTAAAATCAATCATATAGTGGTCTCTACAACTGATCACAATTTCTTGCACTAGACATAGGTTCTGTAGATGAAGACATAGATAACCCATAAACCATAATTTCCTCACTACAAGTGGACATGAGTGATTCATACTTGAAAAAAGTTTCACCCCTCTAGTTTCCAACCCATGGCACTATTTTTCAAACCCAAATCTACTTGGTGATTCCTATTTCCAATCATTAGTTCCCCTTACACAACAAATTTTAGTCTCTGATTCCTCGCACATATATAATTTATAGCTAAATATTTGTTTTATCATTAAAATTTTCTATTTTTAATAAGTTTATAAAATATGGTATTTCTAAATCATTAAATTTTATCATTTTTATATTATTCACCTATTTTTTTGCAATAGTGTTGTTACTTAGGGATTTACATAAATCCAAAATTTGATAAAACATGTGTGATGTGCTAAGGGATGAGAAAGGAAGTTCGTCCTCATTAGTTGGTAAAATGGAAGAGACATGACATATATGATCAATATGTACTCATTTTAATGAATATGGATGACATTATTACTTTTGGTATTTAATTTCACAAGGGAAGGAGAAACACAAATTTGTTTGTGAACATCATCTTTATATAGGAATATTTTATGTGTATTTATTTAATGTGTGAATGTGATAAAGTGAATTATTAAGGTGTAAAGAGAAGTTAGGTGTGAAGGAATAATTTTCCTCCTTTAGGATGGTATGTGTTAATTTAAGAGAGAGAAAATATTCATTTTTAGAATGTTATTTTTGCTCTAGATTATGAGTTAAGGAAAAAGTTGAAGGAGAATCTTGAATGGAATCTAAAGGTAAATACATAGTGGAAGATGAAGATGAATCAGGAAAGGAGTCTAGAGGTGAAACCAAATAAAATTATATATATGAAACCAAAGAGAAATTCAGAAGTAAATTTGAAGAGGAGTCTACGGATAACTTTAAATAAGAATCTAGAGATAACTCTAAAGAGGAATTTAGAGGTGGATTTAAAGAAAAATCTAGAGGTGACTCTAAAGAGGAATATATAAGTGGCTCTAAAGAATAATATAGAGGATAATTTAATGAGAAATAAAGGTGGGTCTAAAGAATAATATAGTGGTGAAGTTGAATATATAGACTCCTACTACCAAGTTTCATATAAATAAGCGTATATATTCATTGCTATACATAAAAATGAAAATCATTCATATATGCTTCTTTCATAAGTTTTTGTTTTTGAAAAAATTTCCATTAATAATCATAAGTGAAAGGTATATCATGAGTCAATAATAATTTATCTAAAGGATGAACATATTTATCATATTAATTTAGACTATCCAAGATATATATAAAGAATTTAAATAAAATAAATACAAAAAATAAAATGCTTATTATTATCAAGTAAGATTTAATATAAAACGAAACTAATGAATATGAATACAATAAAAATAATATCAATGTATAATAGTTAAACTAAGAAAGGGTTTGGATGATGGTGTGGGCTCTCAAATATATTTTCTCTTTCATAGACTAGTGTTAGCTAGCACAATATTTTATATCACTAATTGATGATGCTAAATCATGCCTGTATCCCACTATCTTATTTTCAAGGGTATAGTGAAAGTAACTTCCATGGGAGATATGCTCATATAAATTGAACCATAGATAAAATGGCCAAATATGATTTTTATGGTGTAAATAAGGGACCCTAGGAGTTTCTAATAGACCCTGAGGTATGAGGAAACTAAACTCTATGTTTAGTGCTATATGATGGATTGAATATTGGGGTAGTACCCCTCACACCACAATGCCCATAAAATAAGTCATAATTATACCATAATGATAGCCACTAAGTATTTTTAAAACTACTAAAACAAAATTGATAAAAACAAGAAACAAAAAAATATAAAAAAAAGAGAAAATAAAAATGAATAGAATTTTTTGCATAGAGATCAACAATTTCACCCTGAGATTAAAAGAAAATGCTTTAGTGTTATATTTTATCCAAGGTGAAAAAATAATTTATTAATTGACTCATAATTTTAGATTTATATCCAAGATAAAAGTTTATTTTATTTTAGTGTTAGGATTTTACATAAAATTATATTAAATCCTAAGACAATAATCAAGAAAACATGTAATGTTTTGAAAAAATCATGGGTTCATCAAAATGTTTAATCTATTTATTTTTTATTTAAAAATTAAGTGATATGAATAGTATACAATTTAAATCTGATTTATATTAAAAAAATATATAACCTAAATGTGAAATATATAAAAATGTTGAATTTAGAATGAGCTATAAATAATATGTTTGAAATTTAAAAAATGAACTTAGCTCAATCATGATTTATGTTGACTGTGTAGGTTGATCATTAGAAATAAACTAAATGGAAAGATATATAAGTTGTATTGCTCTTGAAATTAAAATTTTATAATGAAATAGGATAGGAACGCATTAAGAGGATAAAGTGACACTATGGACTTGTCCTTTGATTATGTTAGTGTTTGAGTTGAATATATAGGTGATTTTCCTAGGTGGTAGTGTTTGAATTGATAATTTTTAGGTACTAAGTTGATGCATGAAATTCCTATAATAACAAAAACCTCATTCTTCCACATAGACCAAATGTAGATAAAATGCACAAAGGGGAATTAGGCAAGGGTAATATCCAAGCTATCTTTAAAAAACCCAAAATAATCTAAGTGATACCTACATAGCCCAAAAGGACCTTATATTGATGTAGTTCTCCCTCCTAGAGTAAGTGAGTGAATCGTAATATTTTATATATGGATGTAATTAGATAAATTTACGTGAATGCTTAAAAAGGAATTCCCTTAAATTGAAATAAAATATCTTTGGACTTGGTCTATGACTTATGCAATAAATCATAATTTGAATTGGAGAGATTAACACTCTTTTACTCAATGTAAAATTATTTTTGTAATGTTATTTAGGTGGTGTATTAAGTGAATTAGATGTGCTTATATAGTGGAAAATTTAAAATATTTTCATTAATTGAATTTTTTAAAAGTACTAGAAGGTTGTCATGGAGCGTCCCAAATTTAAAAATTGATTGTTAGAGCTCTGAGGATAAGTACACACTAGTGGATAGGGATGGCTTATAGTCATGTCTATCTAGTGATGTCTTGTCCCAGAAGGTTAGGGACAATTCAAACTTGTATGATAGAATATGTAAGTAGAATAGGGATTTCTGAATAATGTTTTTAGTGTCTTTAAGACAATAATAAGAATATTAAAGGATATCATAAAGATTTAAAGTTATTGTAATGAAAAATAGGTATATTAAGGTAAACATGTCAATTTTAAACATTTTCAATCACTTAATGATTGATTTCATGTATCTACAATGACATAATTAAGGATCACACCATGTAACAATCATCAACATCAAATATGCATAGATAAACCAATGGTAGTCTACATAATTAATCCATGTCATTGTCACAATGTATAAAATTAATTTATATATAAAATATAACATTATAAATAGTATAAACAAGAGAAAGTCATGTACAACTAGTTTGACTAGCTCAATATGTCCATGGAATGGTCATATAAAGATAGAATCTGTAATGTGTACCAATATGCCTCCAATGTAAGCATTCCCCTAATGTAAAAATGTAGCCTCTGAGTGGAATGAATGCCCCAAATTTATATGTCCATGTGTCATATTTTAGACATATAAATATGGTCATAGACAATGCTAAGTATTGACCCATCCTAAACCACATGACTTTCACATAATTATATTCATCATTCCTCTAATCCTTTTATTCATATGAAGGTTTGACCCTTTATTTTACATTACTACTATATGAAAATTCTAATGTTAAATGTTTAGGTTGTCTAAAATCACCTTTAAACTATCTATAAAAAAATACAAATGTTCTTAATCTTTTTGGATAAGTCTATATTAGTCAAACATGATTGGTCTACTCTCTTGTTAACTTATAACATTTGTATCCCATGTCATATAATGACTTCTTTTTAAAATTAAAAACATTATTTTGGGTCTTCCCACATGTTTTACATGGTTGACAAAAGAAAATTATCAAAAGGTTTTTCTATAAATAAACATATAAGGTCATTCATTACTCCCAACTTGGAATTATCTATTGAGAACTTATACACTATTACACATTTAAAAAATCTACCATTTTCTTCCCAATTTAAATATCATTCATAAGGAGCAGCCATAAGAAAACTCAAGACCCTTCTAAATCAATTCAATAACTATCATTTTCAAGCATCAAATCCATTTTATAGATGCATACATATAGTCAAAGTATCAAAATTGCACAATCATTTTATGTGAGAAAACTACACGGCCTTGATATTCCTTCTTGGAGCATTGGATATATAGGCAATAATCAATCATCATGGGGGTGATTAAAGTCAGCTCAACTCATTACACTCCTATATTTTTTTAGTTTTTCAAGATATCAAAGTATCTTTAGGGTTTTAAATAAAAGAGAATAAAAAAAACTACATAAAATATTCTAAGTTATAATATCTCAAATCACTCATCACACATAGGCACAATAATCAGTTTTTTGGCATAGTCAACAAAGAGAATTCCAAAATTAATAAACTCAAGCACACTATGCTATTTTCCACTTATAGTGGTCATGTCCAAGGATATCCTATAATTTTTCCTCTAATTTGACATTTCCATAATTCTATTTTATTTAATTTTTTATTTCATCCACCTATCACAATCAATTGGGATAAGTCCACAATTAATGAACTCAAATACACTTCATTATAGTCCACTTACAACAGACATGTCTAGATTTTGTTTTCATTATCATTCCTAATTATATTTATAGATATTCATATATTCTTCTAATTTTCACTTTTATATAGTTAAAATAGTCAACACAAATCTATATGCAAGCTAACTATATATCTTCTTAGTGTTTTATAAAAATAAAAATTTTCTATATTTAACATTTCTCAAATTTTAAATTATTGAATATTGTACATCTTTAGAATTATGATGATTTATAATTTTAAACTTATTACAAAAAATTAAAGTTTATTTATTTTACAAAAATAGGATAACGCATATTGGTGAACACAAACTATTATTTTTGAATCCCTTGATTTTTTGATTTGATTTTTAGTTTCTTTAGCTTTTTACTTTTGATTTATTACATATTATGTTTCAAAAAAATTTAAATTCATATGAGTTATTATAATAGGAAAATCAGTTTTTATTTGTACTTTATATATGGAATAATGATACTAACCCAATACTCAAACCATTAGAAAATAATATATATGGATTTTAGTTTACACGTAACTTAGAGTATATAAAAAATGCTTAAGGTTTTATTTTTAGCCATGGGAAGCCTGTTGGGGCCAACATATCCTTAATTTTGGAAATTAGGGCCATTGATATGTTTAAACCTTGTTACTATCAATTTTTATATGCTCCTAAGTTTTATTATAATTTTTTATGATCATCCATTCAGTAAAATGCTATATTTTGTTTAAACCTTAGTATGCCTAATGATTCTAACATTTTACCCTATGTTGTGAGAAGTGTAGAGTTGATGAACACTAGTTTTTACTAGGCAAAGGACCCACTAGAGATCCACTGGTATTTGGTTTTCTAAGTTTTAACCTTGAATCTTCTTCAACAAAACCTTAAATTTGAAACACTAAAATTTGAAATCAAATTTTGATGGGAGTTATTTGGAAAGAATTTTAAAAAAAATATACAAAAAGTTTAGCCTAATTTTATATTAACGCTTTGTCATTTTTATTATCATGACCAAACCTTAACATGAAACTAAACTTAAGTCCTTATGTTTTCCCCTTCAAAACATCTTTTCCTAATCTTAACCACCCAATGAAATACATTTTTTGGGGCCCCTTTTTATTTCTTAGTTGAACCCCTTTTGAATTAAAGTTTAATCTAAGTCTTAATCATAAGACCCACTTCATATTTTTATGTAAATGGGACCTTATAATTAAAAATTAGCCTAGGTCTTTATTAACTTTGGGTCCTAACTGTTAGGTTGTGGAGCTAAAAGCTTCCCTGATGTAGACATGGAGGAGGTTGCAGGATGAGTTGCTGAGTGTCAGAAGAAACAGGCGTTGGTCTGGCCGACCGACGTTGGCATGATAAGACAAGAAGGCAACCGACGTCGGTCATGGATCGGCTAGCATCAGCGACCCCCAGGCAGATAGGGACCGACGTCGGTCGCCTGTGTGGTTTGGACTGCGCTTATTATGGGCAGTTAGCTAACGAACCAAGTGTTTGCATGAAGAGATCTATTTTTAGACTGAGAGATGCGGATCTAATTATTGTAATTAGATGTCTAATCATTGTTTGGATGAGATCTATATAATAGACTCATGGTTGTATTGGAAAAGTGTTCTAGTTTGAGTTGAGCAAAGTTTGCTCCTTCTGTGTGTGAAGTGAGTAAGGGTGTTCCTCCTAGTTCCCTATCAGTGCCAAGCTTGGTACTGGTTGGAGAATCATAAGGACTTGGTGAGGCAAGGACAAGGGTTCTTCAGGGTGTAGAGTGATCTACATGGTAAGTAAGATCGTTGATCTGCAGGTGTATGTGTGTGCAAGGTCAAGGTTCACAGGTGAGCAGAACTGTGTTTGATTTGCAGGCGTGCAGGATCATATAGACAGCAACACAACAGGGAGTAGTATCAGGCAGGATCTACTTGGAGTACAGGTGTGTACTCAGATAGAGCTAAGAGGAAGGCAAGGGAGTTCCTTCCATAAGTATGGTTTGTTGAAGTGCAGGGTATTACAGGTTCATGGGAGATCTACTTGAAGTACCTTGAGTACTTGTGGAGTACGTGGAGTACTTGTAGAGTGTGTGGATCACTTGTGGTGTGCGTGGAGCATGGGAGGTGAACACCAACTCTGTATTTGAGTTGGGTGTTGGGACCTGAGAGGGAGAGCTTTGGGGAGAAGATTTACTGTTCACTTGAGGTGTGGGAAACCTCTGTAAGGTGGTGGAGAAGAAGTGGCATCTTCTTTATTGTATTCTTTTCTGTATAAAGTGTTAATACAATTTGTGTATTGTCTCTCATATCATGTGTTATTATAAATTCTAGTCAATTGTGTACTTCCGGTTTATTTCCCAACACGTGGTATCAGAGCAAGGTTGTTGGCTCATAGCTTGATACCACTAACACGTGGTATCAGAGCTAAGGTTGCAGGAAGCAGGTTTTGTGTTTGGTTACAGGGCACTCTCAGGGGTTTCTGATCGAGTGGGAGTAGAGCAACGACAGATGAAAGTAAGCTAAGAATGGAGGAGTTAAAAAGCACAGATGGTCACTCATGGTCCTATGGAAAGAAAGAGCAGGTAAAAGATTATTGTTGGTTGGTAGCAGATCAGTATGAAGAAACTGAAGAAGCAGATGTAGCAGGTGTTGTTGCACAGGATGCTCTGGGAGGTTTCTTGGATAAAGTTGAATCTTGGATAAAAGATTCGGTTGCCTCTTTCCATGCAGCCCTAGGTAGAGGAGCTGGTGAGCCTTGCCAAAGAATTGGCAAAGGGGAAGTGAAGCTGAAATTATAGGCGGCCAACACACAGGTGTTGATGAAGGTCATGCAGGTCCCAGGTTTGGAGATATGGCTAATTTATTTAGAAAGATTGGGTGATGAGAGATGCACAAGAACTCTCACAATGGATGCACTTGAATTAGCTGGTGGTAAGAAAATAGGTACCCTTTATCTACTTGTTTATATTACTGATTCTTCTTTTGTTGCGGAGACGTGGCTTCGTAGGCTTGGTCACATGAGTAGGAAGGAGATGCATGTTCTTAAGCAAAAGACAGATATATTTGATAGGCTTAAGAACTGGAAAGCCTTGGTGTTTATGGAGGAGATGGTGGACAGAACCCAGTGGATGGTGCTGGATACTTCTGAGCAGGGCAGTTTGGAGATGGGTTTTGATTCAAAGAAGCTCACGGGTAAAAAGTCATCACTCACAGGTGAACACAGATACCGGCGTCGATCAAGAGGAATCGACGTTGAACAAACAGGTGCCGATGTCGGTCATGTGCAAACCGAAGTCGGTGATGTCAGGCAGGGTAAGACCGATGTTGGTCAGGAGGACCGACATTGGCAGTAGGTAAGACCGATGTCGGTCAGAGGACCGACGTCGGTAGCAGGGACACCATAGGGTCGGTAGTCAGGGACAGACGCATGGGAAATGATGTCGGTCAGATGCAGACTATGGGGTGACCGAGGTCGGTCACTGTAACAGATTTTGGGTGGACAGCATGTTGTCAAGGAGTCTCAAACACCCATACGGAGGACTGAAGACGTAAGTAGGCCCTCAAATTCATTGTTCCTCTTCTTTATACATGTTGCTGATTGTAGAGCAGGAAGGATCTAGGATACAGGTGTGAGCTTGGCATGGATGAGGATGTGATTCCTTAGAGGAGAACCAAACAGGGGTTTTGGGTAGGGTTGCTAGTAGATATGAAAGCACAGAGACGAATGGATTCCTTAGTAGAAGAATAGAGAGAATGGATAGTGAGACGGAAGACCAGGTACATGGTCTTGAGGACCTCCAGGACAGTGGTACAGGTTTTGACAAGTGGAGGATGAAGCATGGATTCAGTCAATGTTAGGGTAACTACTGTGGTTTTGTCTTACTAGGTGGATGATGAGTCATGACATCATTTTGTTGCTGTATGTGGATAGTATGCTAGCTAGCAGGGGTGTACATACAGGGTTTCGCTGAGCTAAGGGTAAGATTAGTTCAGTGGCATGTCAGGAGGAGTTTGGAGCAGCAAAATTCTTTGACATGGGAGACATGGAGATCACCGGTTGATTTTGTCTCAAGTGGGAGCTGATGTGAATCAGGTGTTGGTGAGGTTCAGGATGCAGAGCCGGAGCACACTAAGGGCTGGACAGGTACAGTGTCTAAAATCACATGAGGTCTGGTATAGACCTAAGTATTCCCATGCAGTGGGAGCTGTCAGAGAGTTAGGAGCCAATTCAGGGAAGTGGGTTCTCAGGTACTTGAGAGGGACCGGTAGCAGGGATTCAAGCTATGCAGGGTCAGGACTTCACTACATGTGTTTGTAGGTTCAGATGTGGCAGGGTACTCGGATGACAGGAGGTACACCACGGGATGTGTGGTGGGTTGTCTTCAGGGTTGAGCTTGAAGAGGGATACAAACTAGGAAATAGATTAGATGGAGTACAGGTAAAGGTACAGTGCAGCTATTTATCTCTAAGTGGGAGATTGTTAGGTTGTGGAGCTAAAAGCTTCACTGATGCAGACATGGAGGAGGTTGCAGGATGAGTTGTTGAGTGTCAAAAGAAATAGGTGTTGGTCTGGCCAATCGACATCGGCATGATAAGACAGGAAGGCAACCGACGTCGGTCATGGATCGGCCGGCGTCGGTGACCCCCAGGCAGACAGGGACCGACGTCGGTCGCCTGTGTGGTTTGGATTGTGCTTATTACAGGTAGTTAGCTAACGAACCAAGTGTTTGCATGAAGAGATCTATTTTTAGACTGAGAGCTGTGGATCTAATTATTGTAATTAGATGTCTAATCATTGTTTGGATGAGATATATATAATAGACTCATGGTTGTATTAGAAAAGTGTTCTAGTTTGAGTTGAGCAAAGTTTGCTCCTTCTGTGTGTGAAGTGAGTAAGGGTGTTCCTCCTAGTTCCCTATCAGTGCCAAGCTTGGTACTGGTTGGAGAATCATAAGGACTTGGTGAGGCAAGGACAAGGGTTCTTCAGGGTGTAGAGTTATCTACATGGTAAGTAAGATCGTTGATCTGCAGGTGTATGTGTGTGCAAGGTCAAGGTTCACAGGTGAGCAGAACCGTGTTTGATTTGCAGGCATGCAGGATCATATAGACAGCAACACAATAGGGAGCAATATCAGGCAGGATCTACTTGGAGTACAGGTGTGTACTCAGATAGAGCTAAGAGGAAGGCAAGGGAGTTCCTTCCATAAGTATGGTCTGTTGAAGTGCAGGGTATTGCAGGTTCATGGGAGATCTACTTGAAGTACCTTGAGTACTTGTGGAGTACGTGGAGTACTTGTGGAGTGTGTGGAGCACTTGTGGTGTGCGTGGAGCACGGGAGGTGAACACCAACTCTGTATTTGAGTTGGGTGTTGGGACCTGAGAGGGAGAGCTTTGGGGAGAAGATTTACTGTTCACTTGAGGTGTGGGAAACCTCTATAAGGTGGTGGAGAAGAAGTGGCATATTCTTTATTGTATTCTTTTCTGTATAAAGTGTTAATACAATTTGTGTATTGTCTCTCATATCATGTGTTATTCTGAATTCTAGTTACTTGGTGAATCTGGTTAATTTCTGCATATTAAGTTGCTTGGTTTGGTAATCATATTGTGCTCTTTTGGTGGAGCAAGATCCTGACACTAACTTAAACTTTACGCATCTTGCAAGATCCAATGATCATCACTTCATTATGGGATCCAATCTGATGGTGCAAGGAGAACCTAGATCTAATGATCATCACTTCATCATGGGATTTGATCTAATGGTGTGAGGTGAGGATTGAAAGGTCAAATATCCATAAATATGCCAAGTGGTGACCTCTTAAACTGAAATACATTAGTAAGGGTCCCACTTATTAACAACAACCAATCATGTGCGATACCTTGAATTTTGATATAATGACCATTGCTCCTCTTAATACAATGAAGAACATTGAACTCCAAGTCTTGGGAAGCTCCATGAAGATGTCATGTGGTGATATTGTGTTTGACTATATGAACTTCTTGAACTAAAATTTGACACTCTAGATAATGACATTTGATGACTGTAGGGACATCTGGGATGACATCAAGATCATCAAACTTAATCTAGTTAAATATTTTTGAATAGATAAAGGGGGCATGTTTTAAGTATTATAAGGGGTTTTACATAAATATTTTGGATAAAATTAAGGTTATGTATTTTATCCTAAGTCTTTATTAGACCCTTAGGACTGACTTAAACTTTGTGCATCTTGTAGGATCTAATAACCCTCACTTAGTCACACCAATTTGATCTAATGATGCGAGATATTCTAATGGAACCCAAGAGGCCCAAGAGCTCAACATGTGGAAAAATATTAAAGTATTTAAATAAAAAACATGACAATAGGCCAAGTGGAATAATTTGGGGAATTAATACTGATAGTGACCAATAAGATAAAAGGTTCATGATTTAGATCAATGGTTCACATTGAGTTTTTGGATCTTGATCCAATGGTGCATAAAAAAGGCATAATTTAAAGGCTAATGGCTAGATATCCTTTAAAAAATATGAAAAATTCTACAAAAATACACCAAATGGATGTCATGTAGGATCCACATAAGCAAATAATGACAAAACTTAGATTTTGTCCATCTAAAAAAGCAAAGGTATAAATACATAAGTCTTAATAAAAATAAAGACATGAATGAACCTAGGTACAAATCACCTCCACCATTAAAGCTCTTAGATAACCTAAAAACTTGCATTAAATATGAAGATTGTGAATGATCAAATCATAGTTTAACTTGAAAATTAATTCTAAGTGTGAGGAGGAAATCTAGAGACATACAAAATTGGTGTTCACTATTTTTTCAAAATTTTAAAAAGTAATGGAAATATGTAGGAATTTACTTGTCCACATACCACCTGTGTAAGGTTTTCAAGGACATAGAGTGGGACATCATAGAATTAAATAATAAATGCAAGAATTGGTCTAAGATATTCTTTTACATAGAAGAGATGTACTCCCTCACTTATAATGAGGGGATAACTAAGGAATTCAACACCAATTACAAGGACTTGGTCATTGTATAATTGGCTAGCCTTCACCATACAATATCTAAACCTAAGGCACTACATTATACCGATGTACTTGCTTCACTTTTTGTTTATTTTAGGATAGATATGAATTATATTTGAAAAGATGGAATATCTAAGAAAATTGCATACATTTCCCTTGTATCCTTTGAGGGTTTCTATAAGATCCCACAATCCCATATGGATCTACCCACAATTAAGGATTGAACCATTAAGAATGACCTAGACACCATCCTTAGACCTTGGCTCAATTAGGGAAATTATGTTTTCATAGATTTCCAAGGTAGAATTATAATTTCCTAATTTAGAGAGGGGATTAGGGTTATCATGACCTTAATAAATGGGATTTCTAGGGCTGCCATAACTACTTATGTTAATCCCACCTAATTTTCCTATGTATACTTCCTAATTAAATAAAAAATTACCCCTCCCATTAGTGATATGATAATAATCCACCTAGGCCATTATTTTAGAGCCAATAAGAAGAATACAAAAATTAATTATTCATGGTGTATTACTTGCTCGATGTCTTGTTGGCCTCAACCAAGTTCCCTGACATAAAAAATTGGTCTCCTAGTAGTAGAATCATTATTTCTCATCACTACTATAAGCTTCACATTTTAAAATATAGAAACCACATGAAATTAATTTTTTATGGAATTTAACCCTCTTTGGTTGAGGATATCACTAGCTCTCCCATACCTAGGATGCATCCCCTGATCAAAAGGTATGTGGAAATGATGGGAGATGTATGGTATTATCTAGATTGCATAGTGATAAGGATTGAGGGAACTATGTCCTCACCCTTTAGATTACTTGTATATGTGCCAAGGAAGTTTGTTGAATAGGATATCACATTATAGCTCCTCAATGAGATTGATGGAGTATGTAAAGAAAATAAAATGGGCCTCCTCCACCCATTTCCTCTGATAATTAAAAAGACCACATTACAAGATTAGAAGCAAGTGGATGACATGTCTAGATAGAAAGAAGTTTTTATCTTCTAAGTGGATGAATTGAGAATGTGCTACCCTAAAGGGGTAGTGAATAATCATTTTCAAGATAATAAAATGCTCAAATAAATATATGATCATCAACCTAGGGTTTTTGACCACATTTATAGCAAGGCAAGTAGATTTGAGGAGGTGTTGGCAAGGTTGAAAGATTGAAATGTTAATCTAGAGCATAGATTAACACATTAGTAGAAGCCAAATAAGGACATTTGGAAAATACATCCACTCTAATACCATTTACTACCTTTCACCTCTATAACACTTTAGGGTCCCCCTCAGATAGAATTGCCTCAAACATAGGAACCTAAAAAGAAACAACTTGAAGAAAGGATAGGTGAAGTAACATCATCTTTAGGCCCTCCATAAGAACCACCACATATGGTGGAACATGTGGACATGGTGGATCTTGAGCCATATGAGATATTTGAGGAGATTTTCTAGGTTCTTGAGGAAGTTTATGGCTCAAATAAGGGGGAAATAAATGAAGACCCTAGCACTCAAGTATGGTAATTTATGTAGACCCCTAGACAACTAGAAAGGATTGAAAATGATAATGAAAGGAACATGAGTTATCCATATCCCCAACCATAATTAAAAATAAGAATAAGATTGAGTTGGACCTTTTTCCTATCAGTTATAAAAGGCCAAAGCTCCCATTTGTACACCCAAGCTAGGAGATGAACTTGTTTAGTGATGAGTTCCCCATTCATGGGCCAATCATTCTAAATTGGTTCATTTATGAGAATTTGAAAAATATTCCTACCATGGCCCATTCATGGGAATTAACACAAAGTATCAAAATTGATGTGCAATAGGACCTCTAACCATGAATTATTGAGATGATGAAAGAGTAAGAATAAAGGAGAATACTTGAGGAAAAAGGGGTTGATGGCAAGAGAATGGATGCTCAAGAAGAATCTAGTGGCACTAAAGTTGAAATTATACAAACCACCCAGTTTATTGAGCCTATCACTATAGCCTACTTCAATCTAGATACCATAAGGTTAGAGAAGATCACCACTAGGAAGGCTATGGTGGGTATAAAAGAGTTCACCTTTCAAAGGGTGGAACCTTTCATAGGCCTAACTCTAGTGGGAGGATAGGAATTAGGAGAAAATCCAATATATCAAGAGGATGTGCAGAGCTTAGTTAGCACATAGTTATCATAGGTAATGGTAGGAATTAGGGGATTGAAGTAGTAGATTGCCAACTTGAGGAAGGAGAAGTAGGACCTTGAATCCGAGGCCATCCTTTCTATACTTGATGAAATAATTAAGATGTTAAGTGGATCATTTTTTTACATGTTTGAGGCATTAAAGGATATGAATCTTAGATAGAATGACTTAATACAACAAGCTCAAACAACCAAATCCTTGGTCATCTAATGGTAGACTTTTGAAGAATAGATTATCAAGATCATCAATGTGTAGGTAAAGAGATAGATCCCAAACATCAAAACTATTAGTTTTGGACACTTGAGTAAAATATTAGACATTGATATTAATAAGGTGAAATATTTGAGCACATGGCACAAAAATATTAGTGATATTGTAAGAGAAGATGAAACTTTGATAAGAAGGATTGAGAAACTCTGGGAACTATGCTGACAGAGCCTTCATAACTCACTAATATGGGATTGATTTATGATGAGGATTTTAAGAAAAGAGCCACCATGGATATCCAATAGATAAAATGGAAACTTTATGGCCAATCTAGTAGTTAGAACTATAAAATCACAAATATTATCATCAATTGAGGAGAGAAAATAGCAGAGGCCCAAAGTATCAAGGAGGCCATGTTGAAAAATGATAAGGAGTTCAACAAACTGATAGACCAAGAAGATGGATTATTGATGAAGCCTATAGTATATTTATAGCTAATAAATAAACAACATACTAAGGCTAAGATCATCCTATAATAAATATAGCTAGGAGGCCTACCACCATCTCAACAGAAGATTCTATGTATCATAATTTTACATACATTTTGTAAATTGGAATATTCTATTGTAAAACTATATGCTAGTTTGTTAGCATATATATTTTTAGGTCAATCCAATATAAAAGAGTCATATGCATGATAGAAATTTCATACAAGGATATCTATCCTTATTATACACATATGTATCTTAAAACTGGCTGATACACTGCATATGCTTTCTATAAATGGGCAATGTTACCACTTTATAAGAGAGAGTTTTTTGAGAAAAAATTATATACTTGGAAAAATTAGTATAGATAAGGAATTATATAAAGTTTATCTATATGGTTATTTTAAGGGTTACTATATTTTCTCTCAATTGCATATCTAGATCTCAAATTTGAATGGTTTCCTGAATTCTAAATTGCATTCTTGTTATAGGGTTCCTAATCTATTCTATGCTAGATTAGTTGTAAAGATCTTAAGTTGATTCATTTTAATTTATTTTTTGTTAAAGGTGTGGATTGGATATCTATATGTAATATCAAAACATTAAAGCATACTTATTTCTTACTTGTATCTTCAACTTATCCTTATAATTTCACCTCGTTGTAGTGAAAATTGAGAATTAGATAATTTTCATTACATACTAGTTTTAATGCATGTTTAGTTAATTAAAACTTTGTCATAATGTTTGAGATAAAGATTAGCAATCACATTTGCTTCTTTTTTTCCTTACCCTTCCTTTTACCCCCTTCTTAAAAATAACTCGCTGTATCTTAGATCTCATTATCAAATATTCACTTAGATTAGTCTAGTTTAAAACTTTAATTGAGATTCACTAGAATTCACAAAGGCTTGGATCAAGGTGGCTCCCAACCACCAAATCATATACATATTGTGGAATAGTCTACCTTGCTTTGCTACTATTTCACCATAGGAATCACAATTACCAAATACCTATAACTCATGCTTTGAATTCTTTGGATTCTAAAATGAGAAGTGTTTTTTAAACACTGAGAGCACTTATGGTAAAATTAGAGGCATCAACAAAGCCTTTGATTATATATTCCTGTAGGATACTATTTATATATTATCTACACAAAAATTCTCTCAACGTACCTTAGAGATGGGATAACATGGCTATAGGAAGGTGGAATCTTTAGTAGTTAGTTCCCTTGTGGTTGTGTTCACTATTTTTGAAAGCAATAAGTATATCTAAGATCATACAAAATAGACACACATACATAGTCACACCTTTTTCTATTATTTATTAATTTATATAATATGTTTTTTACTAAAAGTGAGCTTGGTGATTTTTATATTCTATACATTATGGGTTAAAAAATACCTAATGGATTATAATTACAAAACACCCAATGGTGTCCATCCTTTGGATTTAATATTCTCCATCAATGCTACAAGTTATGATTCTAATAAATAATATACTAATTATCAAAATTGTATAAATTTTGATGTTTATTATGTCAATAAATAACATTGTTATGATAGATATGGTTATGATTATGATTATAGTTACACTAGTGAAAATCAAGATGATTGATACAATAGTCAAGATGAAAGTGAGCACACTAATTTATAAAATTTAAAACCAATTCCTCCATTGTATTCTTATTTTCATAAATTATAACCAAGACTAATAATTAATATCTTATTTCCCTTAATCTTTCATAAGGATATGAATGTGAATAAATAATAATTAGTGCACCTTGTTTACATTTTAAATTTTATACTACACTATATCAAATTAATCAATATAAACTATAAATGCATAAGCCTCACATATAAATGTAAAATTATATCAATTAGTGTGTTATTCCTCCTTCCTCTTCAAAAAGAATTGATGATGTAAATGCTTATGATATCCTAAATTATCCTCTAGACTATGTTAATATTATATAATATTGTGATAATTTTTAAACTCCTTTAATAGTTAAAAATAGTGTTATGACATCTAATGATACATCTTCCTTTTATCTCAAAAATATAAAAGGATATACATTAGTGTCATATACAAAACAAAAAGTGATATCATTTCTTTAAAATTACAAAGTGATGATCATGTCATACTATTCAAAGATTATCAATATAGTAATTTTATGTCCATAAAATTTGAGTCTCATTATAAAATTAATTTTTATGAATCTACCTCCTTTTCCAAATAAAAACAATCTAATGAGAATCAATGTGATGTTTATACTTATATGAAAACTCAAAGTGATAAGATATGGAATGATTATAGTGTTGGTACTAATTTTGTTTAGGAATGATTATAGTGTTGGTACTAATTTTGTTTAGGAATGCATTCATAAGCCATGTAATGGTATTTGTCATGATACTCTTATATGAATTTTTAAAGTAGATGATCAATTATAACCCATGAGTAATCCTTTCCAAAAAAATACCATCCCTATTAGTCATATTATATCCATGATTCATGCTATTGGTGACCTCAAAAAACAAGTTCTTGGTCTCACCTTACAAACTAAATCATGTTATTCCAATATCATAGATAATGTTATCTTAAGACAAACCATTACATAAGATTTATATGAATATCCATATCCAATTTTTTTAATGCATACACTACCATTTTTTGATGGTAATGAAAATAATTGCACTCATTTAACTCAATATAAATTTTATTTTAGATAATGGGTTAATGATGGATGTTTTCTCTTAAAATATTTTTATATAATATCTATAAGAGATGTTTTTATAGTTTACCTAGTGGATCCTTACCTACACTCAAAAGATTATAATATATTTTATTATAAAATTATCACAAACACATGATTATTAAATACACATTGGAACATTTACAAGGTTCATAATAGTAACATTATGAGATTGTTGAATATTACATTTTATGATTCAATACTATTTTACATTCTCTGACTTATCAACTCTTGTATTTAAAAAATCAATTCACCTTTAGTAGGGGTCTCTTATCTCCACTCAAATAAAGAGACATCTATAAACTTTATACTTATTTTGAGGAATTATACATGGATGTGTTCAAACATGCATTTGATATAAATTATGCAGCACATAAGGCTAATAATACAAATGAATCAAGATTATATTCACATAATATGTAATTTATGATTAAATACAATGAATGAGATTTCACATATAAAATAAATATTTCAATTAAATTATCTCATAATATGGATGAATTAATGGAAGTAGTTACAATCAAGGAATAACAAACTACAAAATAAAGGGAAAGAATTATTTTAAAAAGTGCCACCTAATGTGAATAAATGTACTTTAAAATAGAGGAAACCACTTCATTTTGATAGATTAATATAATTAACCATGATATTCTAATTACATTTTTGGATGAGAATTTAATCACTCTCCATCCTAATTACTATCATCTTTCTCATCATTGTGGGTATTAAAAATAGAAGAAAATTTTCACTTATCATAGTATCAATGGACATTGAGATAATGAATATTATGAATTGTGAGAAAAGATTACATAAATTGTAGATACATGGATTATCACATTTAAAAGAAATTAAAAAAGTATGAAGGAAGGGTTGGTTAATGATAAATTTACATCTCACCTTGCACAAACATGGGTACCAAAGAAAAATTACCAAGATTTAGAAAAATGATATGAAAATTAAGTCATACTTCAAATATATAAAAATAACATCAATAATATCAACCAAAAATATCAAAGATAACCAATACAAGCATGAATTTATAATAATATAAAACCATGTATTCAATATCAAAAGGTAATTATATATTATGATCAATATGACACACACTTTTTGTTTCCATTAGGTTGATCAACTCATTCTATGGTTCTTAGTTAGTTCATTTATACATAGTTTCATGATCAATAATGGGTCAAGTGAAAACACATGTACATTGACACTTATTTTCACTCTTGGGTACACAAAACATAATTTATAAGTGACATAAATCATAGTAAATACATTCAATGGACATACATATAATAATCTTAAGCATATATCACTACCTCTCCAACTTGGTTTAGCAATAGTGGCCACTCCATTATAGTATTATTAATAAAATGAGTCCTTAACATGTTATTGGGATTCCTTTGGATAGATAAACTCCATGTCTTACCATCTATAGTATATATATTCCCTAAAGACATAAATTTTAATCAAATGGTAAAAGTTCAAGGCACTATCTATTAGTTTCCTCTAAAGTCAGTGGTAACTCCTCCTCCCCCACCACTATGATAATTGGTTATGGAACCTATTCAAGAGAAAAATAAAAAGATAATTAGTTCACCCATTCAAGAATACAATGTATAGTAAGTTATTTCACCTATAAAAATATTTCTATACATATAGTTTAAATAATAGTGGTACACCCTCATAAGCAACAAGTCATATCAAAGAGTTACTCAAGGTTCAAATAGATATAAAAAGTATATAGTATATCCTAAATAGATTCTTAGGATAGTTTAATGTGTTCCAAAATAATCATAGGAAAGGAGACCTTATCCTATTATACAATATAATGTACCAAATATTGTACCTTCTCAAGTTATACATCTTGTAAAATATTCTATGAGTAGTGATGAATATAATTACATTACAACACCTAAATCCTTTTTGGATTTAGATTCATCTACATGTATCACTTTTCATTCATGAAAATTCATATTCAACATATATGATACAATAACGCACTATGGTGGTCCCATTTATGGGATAATTGGCTAATTTCCTTTCCAACATATCAAAAAATTAAAAAAAAAATCGAAAAATTAAAAAGACATTCAAAATATTATAAAAAAATAAAAAATTAGGACTTGAGTATGGCATGAGTTACTAGTTTAATTATTTACATATTTATCACATATTTTGGTAGATATCATATATTTTTTATATACACACGTATTTCATGAGGTATATGAGTGTCATGTAGGACATAAATTGTATATGAATTCTTAGATTCTAGACTCCCTTCTACCCAATGACCATGCCTATGCTAATGGAATATTATTCTATATGTTAAACTATAATATACTATGTACACATATGACTCAAATACAATGTTGTGATAGACAGCCTATATGAATCTTGATAAATGACTTACATTTTATCTTATCTTACATGAATATGCTACTTTTATATAATATGACATTAATACATGGAATATACTAGTTTTCAATTGTTTTATGTTATTTTTATGTTTTTTAATTCCTTACATGACATTGATATATTATATATATATATATATATATATTATTATTATTATTATTATTATTATTATGTGTATCCCTTGGTCCTTGTGTGAAAATTACTTGAATATATCTATGAGATTCATGTTTTGTATGTGAAACATTTGAACATGTTCATTGATTTTGGCCCTATGTCTTCTATGTGAAATATTTGCTTGTGTGACATTTGTACACATCACTTTTATGTGTCCCTTGGCCTTATTATATGATATTATGTGACATAGTGTGAGAATATTTGTTATGGTTACTAATATTGATTAGTAGTGCCAGGATACATATCATGTAATTTTATTACATAGTCTACTTTAGACATGGTTACTATAATATGTACCTCATTGCTAAATATATTTATGCATCACACTTATATTCATTTAATTTAATATATTACATACATGCTTCAATGAAAATTAAAATTTATATGATGACATACTCTCAAAAATGATTAAATAATAATACATGATTATATCTTCATCACATGATTTGATTAACTCTTATTTTGAGACAAGTGACTTTTTGGCTATAACTCTCATCTAAAAAGGGAGGTTCATAGTAGTATTGTGTTAAAGATCTAATCCTATTTTATCAATCAAAAAATATATTTAGGAAATAATAAATGTTTCAAAAATATAGAGTATACATTTTAAAGGATTTAAATTAATGGAAAATCAGAGTCTATATTAAATCACACATTTAAAAGATAAAAAGTAATGGAAAATTAGATTATATAGCAATAATACAAGTTTTAGAAGATTAAAAGTGATTCATAGATCAAATGTATAAACTATATTGGAACATTGATACATAATATGGGGGCATCTAACATGCATATGCACTTAATTTTCAAATACTAAAAGCACAAAATCATATACACTTGAATTTATATGCATGAGCATATGCAAAATAGTTACAAGATCAAACTTAAAGGTTGAAAATATAATTACAATTGAGAATTTAGATACATAACTATATATCATGGGTATAAAATTAGGGATCATGATACTCATTCATGCCTATTCTTACTCAAATTTCACAAAATCTCAAAATTCAAAGTTTCAAAGCTCAAAGTTTCAATCTTCAAATTTAAATTGAAGCCTATGAACAATGTAGTAATGATAAGGGCAACAATATTATTCATTGTCTTTTTATCATGCAAAATAGAATCTAGATCCATATGTAATATTGTGATTTGAATATGTGTACGTAATTTACATTGAGGTTTAATAGTTATCAATAACTATGTCCTTACTTCTAGGAAACCCATTATGTGGTTTCATATTCTATGTAAGTGATGTACATTCAAGTCTAGTGACACTCAAAGACATTGGCATCACTTGTAGAGATCTCATAATGGTTCCAATTTTTGGGATTAGTACATTGGTTACTATTTACTATTCATGAGAGTTGGAATAATACATATTTCTAACTCAATATGTTGATTATCTATTCAAATTGGGACTTTATCATTTTCATTTCACCATTGGTTTAAATTTTCCAAGTGATTCAACAAAGGGGAATGGTTCTCCATCATTAGTTTTAGGTTATAGGGTAAATTTAGTTTCAACTATATATAGGTGTACTCCTTCCTTGATCTCTTTTCAAATTTTAAAAATTTGAAGCTTTTTCAAATATCAATTAAAAAAATAACTACTTCATGAGCTATTGCAAGGTTTTCTAATTTTTTTATTTGATAGTATAAAAAAAATAGTTTTATAGGGAATGGGAACCATAGTTAAAATATATTAAATAGAGTAGCAAGCCCCAAGGGTTGAAACAACAAAAAGAAACAACAACTAGCTAACTATTCCAATGAGAGGCAAAAAAAAAGACAAAAAAATTAAAAAAACTAGTTCAGGAGGGGATTTTTGATGGTTACTTCTCACCATCAATCTTATTCTCTCATGCACCCTACTTTCTCTTTAAAACTTTATCCATTATTATTTTTATGGGCCCTTGAGTGTAATCTCTAGGTAGGATCATCCTTGATCTCTTATGCAACTATTCATGCACAAGGGTACTCTTGATGGGAATAGTGCTGGGGATCTTAGGAGGAAGGGCCTTTTCCATGATCATGTGTCGCTTCACAAGGGTAATATACACCTTATTATAATGGGTGAAGGATTCAAATATTTTATCCACTTGTCTATTCAAGGTGTTCCACTCTTGTATAAGTCCCATGAAATTCATCCCAAACTCATATAACTTATTATTGAAAATTTCCAACTACTTTTTATCATATTTGAGATCCTTTGTTAGGGTAAATTTTACTTTCCTAGACACCCCCTTGGAGGTACCCTCATCTAACAGTATTAGTTTAGGTTTAGGGATAGTTATCTTTAGAGAGAGGTCTTCAGTAAATTTTTTTGATAAAGGGATAGCTTGGGGGCACTGGCTGATAGACGATAGGAGCCTAAGGCAGGGTCTTCCTTAAAGGAATCCTCAATGAAGGACCCACTAGAAAATCCTCCCTTCCCTATTGGGTTTGGCCATGATTTTACCATAATTAGGATGAGTCCTTAGTTCATGATAGGGTTAGCATCATTAATCTGATGGGTAAGAGTAATGCTCTCTAGATACTTGAGGAGATAAAAGGGGAGGCTAATTTTATACCCTTGAAAGTGATTTAACAATAAAAAGTGATGAGATAAAATTAATGTGTGATTACCTTCAAGTGTCAATTATTCAATAAATTTTAGGCATAATTTGGACCATTGGCATGGGAGGTCAGTGCTAAGAATACCTTCTTATCTATCTTGACAAACTCATTAGTATAGAAGAACCTTTGAAGTAGCTCCTACTCTTTTATTAGTATTTATACACCTTAGTTACATCACATGACATACCCATAGCTTCTCCAATAAAATCATTCATGACTAATATTTTGAATCCTCTCATCTACATGACCCTCTTATTTTAACTAGCAATAAAATCCCTTACTATATCTTCATCATTCTTAGTTATCCTCAACATAAATTTAGTAATCCCACCATGATATAGATTATTCCATACTTTATTTATGCCTCAAACTTTAGATAAGGAGGTTGGTTCTAGTTGATCCCTATCAGCCCCCATTTCTATAGTGCCTACTAAATTGAGGATGGTGTTTAGCATGTTTTAAAAAATCTATGTTCATATTTTGAAAAATAATTGAAAGGAACACTTCCTCCCACCTTGTGAAATAAATTTTCATCATATTTTTATAATGATGGATCATAAAATTTGAAATCCATCTCTTGATGAGAAAGGTTCACGCATGTGGCTACCCAATCACCATCCTATCCTAATGTACATTCATTACCAATAGATGATGAGATGCTTTTGGGGACATGACATCTTATAAAATTATATTTTCTCAAAGATAAAGTGTATTGTACACATTCATGTTCAATTATTTATCCTTTATTATATATATTTCATTACTATAATAAAGCGGGGTTGGGGAATTTAAACACATAAATATGGTCATAAGTACTTAAGAATGCTAATTATTTACACATACTTAGCCAAAAGACTTGCACATAATTCATTAAATATTACTCACCATTACTCTAAGCCTTTTATTCATATGTGGGATTAAACCTTTGTTTTCTATTACTACTATACACAATTTCCCATGTCAAATGCTCAAGTTATCTAAAATCACCTTTAGACTATCTTCAACAAAGGGAAATTATGATTGATCCTTTTGTACAAGTCCATCTTAGGTATATAAGAATATTTTTTTCTCCTATCCACTTAAAATGATCATGTCTTATGAAAGAAAAAGACAATTTTCCAAAATTCAAAACATCTTTTTGGGTATTCACACGCATTTTAAAAGGTTGGCTAAAGGAAATTATTAAAAGGTTTTTCTATAAGTAAATATATAAGTTCATGCATTATTACCAAATTGGAATTATTTATTGATCAATTATACACTATTCATGTCAAAAAAAATTTAAAGTATTTCAAAAGCTATCATTGTCAAGTATCAATCCATTTTATGGTTACATACATATAGTTAAAGGAGTAAAATTTCATAATCAATCTAGGTGGGAGAACTATGTGGGATTATTTTCCCTCATTAGATTATTTGATACATAGGAAATAATCACTCATTAAGGGGGTCACTGAGGTTATCTCAACTCATTATACACCCTTTTTGGGTAGGTTTTCATTAGATCAAAGTACCCTTAGGGTATCAAAGACAAGCTAATAAAAATAGAAATTTTTGTGTGGCATAATCCACGTTGAAATATCTTAGATAACTTAGCACACAGATTTTTATAATGCATTCTAATTAGTTTTTTGGCATAGTCAACATGGACAATTTTAAACTAAATAAAACTAAACACTTTAAATTGATGTTCACTTAAAACATTCATGTCTAGTGATATCATCTACTTGTACCTATAATATATCACTTTTATAATTCTATCTTCTCTATCTTTTCTTATTGGCCACTTATCATAGTCAACTAGGACAAGTCTATAATAAATGAATTCAAACACACTACAATGTAATCCAATTCTATTTTTGATTTTTATTATTATTTCTAATCTTGCATAGTCATCTTTTCTTTCAATTTTCACATATAGATAGTCAAATTAGTCAACAAAAATTTGTATTCAAGCTAGGTATATATCTTCTTAGTGTTTTAAAAAAATAAAAAAAATTAATATTTAACATTTTTCAAATTTAAAATTTTTAAATATTTTACATATTTAGCATTATAATATTTCCAAATTTAAAACCTATTAGAATACATTACAATTTATTTTTTAATAAAAAAAGGGTTAAAACCATATATAACTTGTATGTCTTACAACCCACTAATGTAAATTGTGAAAATAATGTGCACAAACAATACATATGTAATCTACCACATATATGATAATTAACATAAACAAATAATGTAACTAGTAAAACATATCAAACATAGGTGTTTTTTTGAATTTTTGGTAAGTCTAATTTTATTAAATATGAATCATGTGAAGTTTAGAGTCTTAAGGTGGCATCAAAGTGATGTGAAATTTCATATAGAGACTTTAGTGATAAATTATTAAACTTTAGATATAGGATCTAATCAAATTCCTATATGTAATCATCATTTTTTTCAACATATCTCTTTATATCAATAAACTTCATATTTATTTTTCCTCTTTCTTGGATGTTATGCACATGTATTATATTTTATTCAACTATATATGAGTGATCATGATCTATCATATGAAATAATTCCATTTCACTTATCCTTGAGTCTTTATTATTTTAGTTTTCATTGTTTCCATCACACTGAACCTTGATGGTGTTATCTTCAAACATGAATGTAATAATCTTATATGTAGTATTTAATGCAGATTGGATTTTATCCAACTATTTTTTTATAAGTTTAGCCCATAATTTATCACTATTACACATCAAAAATATTAATTTATCAATTTTTTTTAGCCCATAAGAAATTAATATTGTAATATGTCTAATCGATTCATCATAATGCATATTATGTTGCCATACATTTATGTTGTGACCCAAATATTGGAGAATGGAATGTTTCAATTATTTTCCCCTTGTCCTCACCAATTTGAATATATTGGTGATAATTACCATAAATTTATATATAAATAGTCAATGGGTCCTTTTATGGACATTCTTACCCTTTACATAATTTTTTTATTTACTAAGTGTTGTTAGTAGATACTATTGGTGGATTTTTTTATATCTATATTATCATAATAATACATTCAATCTTATACTTCTAAATATTGTACTATAAGGATGAAAACCATCAATATCATGACCAAATATTCTATAATAATAAAAAAGTAATTTCCAATATTGATGTGATAATTGACTACAACCATATGCGGAGCATTAGGTATAAAAATAAAATTATTATAAAGTAAGATCTATAATAAAGTTCTCAATTTATATTATATACTGGTAACGTGTAATTTAAAAATAGGTTTTTTAACTATGAGCTCTACATTATTTACTAAATCTATCACAACATTAGGTATTCACTTTTAATTCATTGTCTCATGTGGTATATTCTTACAAGATATAATAAATTATTATCTCAATGTAACACTTATTGTTGAATTATTCTATCATGAATTAGTATAGTAAGAAATAATGGGCCAATCACTTATCTTGAATTTTTTTTTTATCAACTTATAACATAGTTATCTGGTCCTTTTATCATAGTAATAAACATTTACATTTTTATCCTTATGAGTGTTTGGAAGAGGTGCCTTTATTTTATCTAATTTAATAATGCTCACCGTGTTTCAATCATATCAACATTTTCCTAGACCAACGGGTACAAAATTTATGAGATAAAAAATCATCTATGTTTCTTATAACTTATTCTCATCATCATTTCTATCATCTTCTTCCATTAATATCTAGCCACGATTCTTAAAATTACCAATAAAAAAAGATATGGTATCTTCTCTTTTTGTGTGTCAAAATCATTATGCAAATCCTTTATTATCTCTTGATTTGATGATGTATATGGAGTTTCCTCTCTTTAAGTATATTTTATTGAATCCCCAAATTAACACACACACACACACACACACACACACACACACACACACACACACACACACACACACACACACACACACACACACACACACACACACACACACACACACACACACACACACACACACACACACACACACACACACACACACACACACACACACACACACTACTCTTTATTGGTATGATTTGTGATATGGGTATTGTGGTGGACTTAAAAGCATCAAATTATGGACTATGTCTATAACTATGTTCTAGTACTTTATAATATTTTAAAGGTTGATTTTATATAGGACATGTGTGAAGATATACCTTATTAAAAAACTTTAAACTCATGTAATTTATATGTTACAACTTACATTTCATGAATACATGATCTAATTAATAGTAGGTTATAATGCACATGATTTGGCATCACACCAAACATAGTAGATATTTTGTTAAGGCCCACTGTCACATCCAAATTTATTGATCTTATCACTTGACCAAGGCTATTATCAAAACATATAATAATATTATTTTATCTATGAATATATTTGACATTGATACCAAATGTTTGTAGAAATGTGTTATTGAAAATATTGAATCCCAACCCATTATTTATCAAAACACAGTCAACTCCTTCATTTAATATTTTCTCTTGAATAAACAAAGGGGATTATGATCCATAATATGTTGAGTAGGAAAATATTATTTCTCAAAATACAACATGCCCACATTATTCTTCAATCTATTGACTATTGGCCAAAATTGGCCCACATACAAAGCTTTTGCACATATAACCCAACCAATCTTCATCTACATCCATGGTTTGAGGATTAGGGGAAGGAATTACTCCCTTCAATGTTTTGGTTCATTTGTACTTCCTCAATAAGTGAAACTATATAAAAAAATAAAGGAATTGGTTTTCATATATAATACAATGATCTAAGTTAATAATTGGTGACCTTTAAAGGTCTAAATTCAGTTATGATCCACTTGGTTCATTTGAGAAAAAGAATTCACAAGTTCAAGCTAAGTATAAGCCTTTAAAAAAGGATCTATCAGTTTGGGAAATGTTAGAGGACATCAAATTAATGCCATAGGAAATAGCGATTTGGGTTTCAAATATTTAATAAGATCCTAAAATTAAATGTGAGGCTTCCAAGTGTCAAAGCCTCACTCAATTAGATTAAAGATCAATGAAACACAAGTGATCATCCAAGTAAATAAGTCAAGATGGATCAATGACATGCATTTAATTATGAAAAAAAATATCTAACATTGATAACAAGGTCAAAACATCAATGGATCCTATGATTAAATGTGTTGATGAAAAGTGTCATGATCCCAATGATTTAGCATATCAATAGTGTATGTTTGATTGATCAAATCAAATATAAACAACATGTATTAAAACATGATGAAGATATCAATGGTGCTCATGAGGTTAAGAAGTTAATGAGACTAGATTTCATGCAAGGCCACCATGTGGTGCAAACATGTTAACCATATGGAGACTGATAGGAGGGTCCATAGGGGACATGGGGTATTGACAAGTGTCACACTTTTAAAAGATGAGATAAAGACAAATTTATGGATGCCAAGTGTTACAATAAAGAAACAAATCATAGATCAATGACCAACATTGAAGGTTAAAGCCAAAAGACTCTTGAGGAGATCAATAGAGCAAATTTGATCAAATCTCCAAAGGGCACAAGATAAAGACACATGTCCAAGGTGACTATGGTCATGTTTTAAAATGAAAAAAATAGCATGACATGGATATCAAACACAAATAGAAATGTCAAATCAAAATATTTGGTGGATCCAAGTAGGATAATGCTAAATCTAAATATCAAATGTGACTCAGGTTGAGCTAAAGAAAATATTTAAAATCTGATGCCACAAAGAAGTTATGTGTCTTGTTCATGATCATAAGATTATATATCTTTATGGATTTATATTAACATTATGACTATATAAAAACCAATATATAGGATTGGTTTTCATCTATATTATACCTATGTTTAGGGGTTTGAAATAGGGGCAGAGTTGTGATTATAAATGGAGTGTCTTATCTTTTGACATAGTCATATCATCCACCTTCAAAAGGTACATGCATTTACTTAAATAGACATAGTCATGGCTCAATCAGGTCCATAGATATGAAGATTTTGTCTTTATAATGAAGGCAAGTGGAGGATGGTGTATAAATGCAAGAGATATATCTGGTGGTTGGAGAGTGTAGGTGGAGCATTCAATTCATTTTTAAAGTTTTATGAGGCTCTTCCTTCTTAGTAGATTATGAATCATCATACTCAACAATAACGTTTTGTCTCATAGTATGTTTCTCAACAAATAATGGAACTTAAAGACTATTTGGAGATAATGGAGGTTAAGTTATTAAGGAAGGATTAGTCCTCATTGATCCAAATATGGTTGAGAATTCATAAAAGGTGGTTGAGATCATTTATTAAATTCTATCTAATTGATTTTCTCCTCTTTCTCTCTTCCCCTTTTATCCTATATCTCCCATTTTCTTCCCCATTGTAAAAGGAGAATATCAATTCTAAAAGGAGGATATTCACTCTCTCATTTTTGAAGAGTAGGAGACTCTCATTAGATAAGGTAAGACCCTATCAAAATTTGTATGAAAAGACCCCTTAAAGTAGTAATGATTTTATCTACCTATCTCTTGCCTCTAAATTGCGTTTAGCAAGCTTATGCATGATGGCATTGTGAAGGAGTTTGTTACATGTCCATTATCCTTATTTATTTCCTATTTTTA
Organism: Torreya grandis; assembly: GCA_037957365.1. Lineage (NCBI taxonomy): Eukaryota > Viridiplantae > Streptophyta > Pinopsida > Cupressales > Taxaceae > Torreya > Torreya grandis. Next base: position 977,776 of record JARHVA010002337.1, read on the forward strand.
CATGTTTTCAAGTTAGTTTCAGGTCTGAACTTGTGTTATTTTCACCATTGAAGGATGATGGGTGTGAATCTCAAAATTCTTCTTTACTTCATTCATTACTCATGATCCTAGTTTATGAAACCCTTATGCAACTATCTAGTTTATATGATTTTGTGAGATAACATTGAGTTATGCTTCAAAAGTGTTAATTTCATGTTTATGTGAGTTCTCATTTAAATTTTGTGCATCACCATTTTATCTCTCTTAGTAACCCTTTACCCCCTCTCTATCCCTTTTCATAGTAGAAGCATTAGTTTAGGTGATCCATAAAGAGAAAGTTGGCCTTCTCTAGAGGTTTAACCCCATTATAGGATACCCATAGAATGGGGTTATTCCCATTTTGTGTCTTAGTTGTAAGGAGCTTGAAGAACCCCATCCAGGGGTGAAAATTAATGCCATAATAGTTTCTAGCATGCCTAGTGGGACCACTTTTAAATAATATTTGTCAATTGTGATGTTGGTTTAATTAATTTGAAATAGTTATAGCTTTCATTTTTTAGTATCTGGTGACTCCAAATAACACTCAACATTATGATGGTAAAGTAATAGATATCTCTCATGCCAAAGGTGAATACAAGATTAGATTCTAGAGGTATTCCTTTTGAATTTTTTGAATTACCTTTAAACTCAGTAAAATGGTTAATATTTTCTAACACTCACCCATATAAAGGAAACTTTCCTCCTAAACTAATTTTAAAATCTACCCTTATAAGAAGATCTTTGTAAGATCCTTTCATTGCCATGACAACCCTTAGAGATTTTTATTTTGTGGATTTAAGTGGTTAGAGTCCTTTAGACCTCCATCAGTATAATCCTATTCTAGTAGTAGGTCTTAAAAGTGTTCCTTACTTCACACAATACCAATCTACAACCCCTTCTAAGCACCTCAAAGATATAGCCAACTTCTATAATATTCATGACATCACTGAAGAAAATATGGCCATCAAGTTATTATCTATCTATTTCAAGGGTAAAGATTCAGATTGGTATATAAACCTTACTGATAACTTCATCACATCATGGGATCATTTAAGTGATGCCTTATGTAAGATATTTAAATACAATAGTTACCACTTGTCACTTGTAGAATAGTTAACTACCACCAAGAGGACTCCTCATGAGGTTATATAAGATTTTAACGCAAGGTTTCAAAAGACATGAGACATGATTCCAATATCTATCAGGCTTACTAAAAATTATGCTTTCCTTTAATATCTAAAATCCCTCAAGAGTGATATTGTAGTAATGATTCAGTCTATGGGAGAAAGTACATTGTCAAATGCTTATGAGGTGGAAATCAGAGTAGAGAATTGTTTGGTACAAGCTAGCAAGATTATACCTAGGCCACCATGCTTTTATTTTTTGACATTCAACCACCTCCTATTGTAATTCTTCCCCTTTCTTCCATTCCTCCTATGCCAACACTTGTTATCATACCTATACCAAAATAGGAAAAGAGTTTGACTAGTCAATCTAGTGGCTCCCAAGAAAATAATAATTTCCAAGATATTCAAAGCATGTTTCTATTATTTGGGAATGAATTGGTGAATGTGAAGAGGTAGAAAACACAATTAATTAGACCTTATGAAGATCCATATCAGCATTAATAACAATATTATCAATAAATAGGCAACCATATAAAGGAAATTTCTAAGGATAAGGCCAAGGGAATCCTAACTATGTTAGGGAAAAATAATTATAATACAAATGATTTAAGCACCTATAATACTTTGGTCCCTAATCAAAAAAACATTGTTAATAAAGTTAGGGCACTATGCCTTAGAATTAGTCTTTTTGTCAATTTATTATCCCAAACACTAAGTTCAATTAGGCTTTCAATGAGTAGTGGAATCAGGGTGTTATCTATGGATACAATCGAGCTCTTATGGCTCAAAACATAGAGGTACCTATGATGAAAAAACTAGAAGATCCTCAATAAGTAAAAATGTCTAATGAAGGACCAAGCCAGTTGGGTGCTACAATGGTTAATTATGAGCAAGAAGAGTGTTATGTACTCAATCAAGAGGCTAGTTCTATGCAAGCATATATTCTAGTGGTAACTAGTATAAGGCTAAAAAGAAGAAACATGGATGGTATCGAGGGAGAAGTCAAATATTATCCTACTATTAATCCATTTTTATCAAATACAAAATAACCAAATAATTCTCTAAAGGTTCCAATAACTCAAAAGAATTAGAATCAAGGGACTACCTTTATACCCTAAAACTCACAAGTTCAAGGTACGATTATGGCTCTCAAAGCACAAACAAAGGTTGGTGGTTTACCCATCAAAATTTTTGAACAAATGAAAAATTCTAATGTGAGTGTGCCAATGTGGGGCATGATTTATATACCTAGTTAGGTAGATATCCTTCAATAAGGATTTTCAAAGATAAATGTTTTTGAGAAGACACCAAGCAAGCAAAATGTGGTTCTCACCAATGCAACCAAAGGACCTAATAAAGGGTAATCAAATAAGGTAGTAAAACCTCCTCCCTTTTACATTTTTGTAATCATTGGTGACTCTTTAGTGTACAACTACATGGTAGATAGTGGAAAAATTAATTTAGTGATGCTAAAGTGAATAATAGATTAGTTTGGTTTTAGGTATGAATCCCAATCTAAGGGATTTTTAGAGATTGATGGATGTTCCACTAAACCATCTGGTATCATCAAAGGTCTAAAATTAACCCTACATTCTTGTTTTAGTGTTTCAATGGCTCAAGATTTGTTGATTCTAAATGTGCCTCCTCATTTTACTCTATGCTTATCTAAATAGTTCACAACAAAAATTGGGGTTTATCTACTAGTAGATTGGTCATACATGGATTTAAAGATAAGGTATGTGACCAAGGTATCCATAAAAGCTTAGCCTATTAAATAGTTTCACATTGAGCCTTATGAGACAAATATTTGAGACATAAATTATACCATTCTCGATGAGGATGAACACTTGGTTGGTCAAGAACTAAACACTCTTCCTGAGGAGATACTTGATATATTCTTAGATGATCTATGGAGTGAGAATCATCTACTTAACATTTTGAAAAGTGTTGAAGAAAGAGATATGGGTGTCTATTACTTACATGAGGAAAATGAGTCCATGCCATCCCTCACTAGGTTATAGGAAGATACTAGTGGTTTATGGAAACTATTATTTGATGGCTCAAAGAGCAAACATGGGGTAGGTGTACGTGTAATGATAGTATTTCCCTCTAATGATAAGTACTTCTCATTTTATAAGTTCCAATTTAGTTATTATTGTAATGCATCTGAGTATGAGGGCTGACTCTATGTGATAATGTAGTAGACAAAAATGTAGCAGTAAAAAATGTAGAGGTAAAAACATAGTATGAAAAAATGTCATGAGAAAAAATGTAATGATATTGGTAATGTCACAAAAATGTTACAAAGAGCATAATTTAGACATTTTATTGATTATCACACTGTTTATTTGTTTCTTAATTCATTTTGGTGATGGTAGTTAACATTTCATGGTAAACAAGTAATACACCAAATTTATAAGCAAAATAACAAAGGAAAATGTGAGTTCATGAGTTTGGACCTTTACTTGGAAGTTGTGTCATCTTATATGTGAGTGCATCCTTTAATATGTTTTATTCCTGTGATGTTTTGTCCTCACTATATTTTTTCCTTGCTATATTTTATCCTTTCTATGTTTTTCATGTTATGTTTTTGTCTGCTACTTTTTAATAGAATGCCATGAAGGCCTTATCCATGGCCTTCAGTGGGATAGTAAGAGGGGATATAAGTAGTTACAAGTGATTTGGGTAGTGATGTGATAATAAATTAGGTCAGTGGCTAGAACATCACAAGGAATTCCTTGATGAAATATTATAAACATAGAGTGTGGGATATACTTGACTTTCAAGCCTTCAACATCCAAATAATGCCAAGGAACAAAAATCAGCATGTTTATATGTTTTCAGATGTGAGAGCTCAATTTGACATCCCAAAAAAGTTTAAAATGTCTAAAGTGTAGACACATGTTAAAGTGGTTGTAATACCATCAATGCTAGATAATGGATCTCATTGGTAGGTCTTTGATAGTGACAATAAAATTGCTTAGTTATTGCAATAGGAAGTAGAGATTTCCTCAATTAACCAAGGTAAGTTTACAAATTAGTATGAAGATCAAATTATTTAGCTAAGGTCTTATTGTATAGACTAATTACCTAATGATTACCATATTCACTAGTCTAATTAAACATTAATTATCAACCCAGGGTTTGTAAGCTTTTCAAGAGTGTTAACACTATATATGCATTACTAATTTAGAAATCAACTTGATTTTCTAGTTCCAGTATAATGATTTTTTTTTTGAATTTACAAGACATATATATAATTAAACTATTATGATAAGATTATAGAACTATTCCACACTTATGTACCATACATGCATCACACTTATATAATCAAACTTAACAGTAAAATCAACTTACATAACACACTAATAATTAAAGAGGGTCAGGATATTCATAGCAACTCATTTTGAGGGGGGCCTTCCTCATTCAAAACTAATCTCCAATCCCTCTTTGAGAGAATTCATAAACTTCTTACATATTCTACTTTCTCATTACTCAATTCTCAATATAAATGCTATAGTTTAAAAAATTTTACTATTACCTTTTCAAAATTATCTAACTCCTAGTCTAATCTAGTTTTTGCCTTTAAATACATAATGTATTTATTGACTTTTAACCAAAAACACCAAACTAATAAAAAATACAAATACTTAAAAACTACCCTAGTCAACCTTGTCTTTCCCACTACCCTAGTTACTTGTTTTAGGTTTAACCAGGTTAGAGACAAGGCATACTATTTTGTTATTTTATTTCCTTTTGTCATTTCTCATTATCCTTGTCTTTCCCATCTTTGGTAGCACATCTAATGTATCCCTAAATGTAGAGAATCCATAAAACAATTATGATTCTTCCCAATCATCCATTTGGTTCCCCAAGATAGCTGGATATGTCTACAAGATCTCTTCAATAATGAATCTATTTTACATAGTGGCTACATGCACTTTGCAATAGATACAGGCAACCTATAGGTAAAACCTTCAGTTGTTATGGGCACTCTATAGTGGTTTTAGGCAACCTATAAGTTAAGCCAATAGTTTTTATAGATATTTTACAATGCCTAAATGCAACCTATAGGTGAAGCCTATAGTTATTGTGGGTATTTTATAGTTGTTGTAGGCAACCTATAAGTGAAACCTCTAGTTATTGTAGGCACTTTTTAATGGCTGCAGGAAACCTATAGTTGAAGCCTACAATTTTTATGGGTACTTTGTAGTTCTATGAGCAACCTAAAATAGCTATGGATTAGAAATATCCTACAAGCTTTCTTGACCCTTCAAATGTTTTTTAGATAAAGTCACACCAATATAACTCAATCAAGGAAAAGCATAAATAATTCATAACACACAAACACACACACACACACACACACACACACACACACACACACACACACACACACACACACACACACACACACACACACACACACACACACACACACACACACACACACACACACACACACACACACACACACACACACACACACATCAATGAGCATACAAAATCATAACTTCATTCATTCATTTTCATTAGTGATGGATAGTTATGTGATTTAAATATAAAAATACATAGACTAAGCATAAATGAGGCTATAAATGTAAGAAATTAGTGGCCTCATCACTCCCCCTACTTATCCTCTTGCTCAACCTCAAATAAGCCTTGGTTGCATTCTAAAACCATAAAATTTTATAAAGTCTAGGGGTTTAGGACAACCTAACCCCTCCAAGATGTAAAACCTTTAACATTATCAATGTGTTCCCATATTTTCTTCTCTATCATCTAGAATATTCTCTTCCCAGTCAAGAATTTTGAACCAGAATATATGGGGGTTGAAACATCAATCCCAACCATTGTATTCTCCACTTCCTAACAGGTTAAATATAAAGGTATACTCTATGGATGGCCTCCCTAAGGTTTTGATGGGAGTATGATTTCTTACTTTTCAAGGCATTTGAATGTAATACCCATTTGCGAGTGTAGGCAACAAAAATTTGCCTTTCATCTCCTTCCATGAGACTCAAATAGTGGTTCTGGACATCCACCTACTTTTTGACAACCCATTCTTATGGTGCATTTATGTTCATAAATGAGATCCATTCTTCCACTATAACATCTAAATCTTTGGATTCACCCCTGACCATAAGGGTGGCTTATTTCTCATTTTCTTGTTATTCATCCTTTTGTTTTCTTCATTTAATTTCATTCAAAACATATGAACAAATGCATTTAATAGGACATCCCCCAAATAGATGTCAGGATTCCATTCTGTATCATTGGGAAAAACATATTGGTGAATGTATAATTCAATTAGCTTGGTTTGAAGATTAGTATTAACATGTATATACTCATTAAAGAAATATCTTGGATCATATACAATATAAGATTGATCATTATAGATCCTATCACACCTAAATTTCAACTATTTTTCTTCTATATATATAAAATATACCCTAGAAGGGGGTTTACACTCCATCAATATTTTAGTAGTTTCATGCAATTTGCCAATCTTTTCCTTTAGATATTTGATCCTAATTTTAGCAAATTCTATTTTTTCTTGTAATTCATCATGTTGTTCTTTTGATTCAACATATCCATTAAATCTCTACATAAATTCTTTGTGGTAGGCTTCATTATTACTAAATTTTTCCTTCATAAAAACTAAAGGATCATTAGTCTCTACTAGAGTGGTGGCTGACAAATCCATGTCAATAACTTATTCTACAATAGGTGTTGGTGTAGTGGGTAATGGAAGATGAAATCCCTGGTAGAAGGGTATTGAAGCTAGAGCATACTCTATTGAAGGGGCTTCTATGGCCAAGGTGGATGAGGATGTTATAGGATCCTTCACTATCTTCTCTTTGTCCCTAGAGGTTTCTACAAACTCTAATATTCCTAGAAGCATTTCAATGCCTCATTTTATTTTTAGTTCTGTTAACTCATTTCTAAGTCTATATATTTCCTCCATAGCTTATTCCAATTTTTGAAACTCTTGATCATGAGAAAAATTTTCTTGTTCTCTTCCTTTTTCCATAACCTCTTCTTCTTCTCCTACATGTTGCTCTACCTCTCTTAATTCCTCTTCTATGTATCTAATATTTTTGAGGAGATCAATGTCCTCCTTAGTGAATCTAGATGGGAGAGGTGACCATTATTATTCTTCTACCTTAGAAAATCCTTCATTAGTAGATCATTCCTCTATTTCAAATCCATCAGGGGTTTTCTTAAGTCTAAGATCTTTCCTTGGTTTTTCATCATCACTGATAGCTAAGGTTAAGGAGGTTGTAGTGGTCTTTTGTTTCTTCATCCTTTGAGATCTCCAAAGAGGAGGTATCATTTTTGACACCATGGGTTTCTTCCTCTTGGTTTTCATTTTCCTTGATGGAGGTGTGATTGACAGAGTTTGTTATTCTTATGCATCACTTGATAGGGGAACTTATTCTTGTCTAGTATGAGATAGTGTGGAAGAATAAATATGAGGTGAGGACATAATGGGAGAAGGGACATGCTCTAGTGGGATTTCCTCCTCTATGTTAGAAGGGAATAAAACCAGTCTTCTTCTCCTCTTTCTCATAACAGTCTCAGATGGACCTTTAGTGGCTATGGGCTGACTAGTAGCACTAGTGCCCTCAACATCTTTTTGAATAGTTTTTTGGGGATACTCCTCATGGTATTCCCTCTCATTAGTACCCTCTTTTTTTTTGGGTAAAATATTTTTGAAGGCCAAAAACTTCTCCCAAGTGAGGTCAGGTGTGATAGAAGCTACTAATTTTTTAATTATGAGTCATATTAGGTAGTGGTGAGATAGGGATATTTTAATGCCCTTATAAAATTATTTAGACATTATTTTCAAAATATTCCATAAGAAATTTAGAATATTAATGACTCTATTATATCTTAAATGATTTAAAAATTTGAATTAGAGAGTGTAAATGAGAGAATACCTTCCCTCATAGGTCATGTACCTGATAATATATGATGTGATCTCTCTCCATTATATAATTAGGCTATGTATTTCCATACCTCATTTATTTAATACCAATCTTTCATTTTCCTAGAAAAATTATTGCCTAGCTTTTTGGCCATTGGGTCTATCCTACAAATTTTCCCCCATGCTTGGAAGCCTAGTTGCTTAGCTCACTAACGTCTAACTAACTAGAAATGTGATGTCACATAAATTAGCTTGGTTTCCATTAAAATAACCTAAAAATACCTTAGAAATATGGTCTAAAAAATGTTTCAACTATTTAAAATAGGTGGTGCAACTAGCTCTATGGAAGACATCCTAACTGGATTGATCTCTCCATAAGTGCCTATGGTTTGAGGGATCTCTTCACATAACTGACCCTCCCATTTTAAATTCTCTATCAGTCCCTTCAAAAAAAAGTCATATCAACACTCTTTAGACCTATGTAAATCTACATGCATTAGGTTTATTCTATAATGGCAAATGTGTGGTTTTTAGCTTGTAGGGTTTGGTTCATGAATGGTGAATGTGAAGTTGTTAGTTGCATGGTTTGGCTCAATAATTATGGATGTGAGGTTTTAGGTTGAAAATTATGATATCTCAATGGTTCTCATGGCATGTGAGGTTCTAACCCATATCATTCTCCCCTCACTTGAGCTATCACATGTCCTCAAGTGACAGGGAATGAGTAAGAAGTATGAAATAAGATGGGTCATCATGAGGAATAAAAGTACATGTTTAGAGGTAATGTGATAGAATTTTTGAATGAATAACTAAAGTAATAATTAAATATGCTTTATTAATACCATATGTGTTATATTAGAATAATGAAGATATTTTTAATGATGAAAGATATGGTGTACCTTCCAATAATGGTGTTCTAGATGTGATGCCTAGAGAGTCACACATGTGTTGGCATGAAAATATTTGCATGTGAATGATTAAAAAATAAAATGATTAGGTTGGTAGTTGGAATAGAAGTGAAATGGATCCTTTGTGAAGTGATTTAAATATCATTGATGGCTAGGCATTATTGATGCCTATAACCTATATGCATGTGATGTAGGATAGTTTGCATGGAAAAAATTTCTAAGACCTAGAGGATAAATGATTATTGTTATACCATAATGTGGAAATTGAAAAGTTGAGTGATCCAAGTGATGGGTTAGAAGATCTTGAGTATGGGGCTAAGGGAATTACTACCTAGTGACCTTTAACTACATCAATTGATTGATAAGTGTTTGGATGATGCTTATGCCCTAGAGGTTTTATGCCTAGTGGGATTGGTCATAGTAATCAAAAAGGTCTTCAAACATGGAACTTGTGTGCTAAAGAAATTTGAGATGTCACTAGTCAAAATAATGAATTGATCTTCATAAAATGACTAAAACTAAAAATGAATCATAAGTGTCCCTGTAGGCATAAATTCTAGTCTACAACACTTCCACATGGAAAGGGAAGTTATATGCTTTGTTGCAGCTCTATAACTTGGTATTTAGGGGTAGTTTTAGGTAATAGATATGACATTTACTATGTCAATCTTCTTTCATTCTTCCATAAGGTTATCTGATGACTTTCATGCAATGCCAAAAAGGTAATAGCCAAGCCATAGGTGAGAGATATAAGAGGATCTATATTTCATGCTCTATAGAAATCTGAGAATAGGATTGAAAGGGTACATACAAAAACTACAAAATTTCCCATAACAAGCTACAAAGTGATGGCCAACTATGTAGAATGTGTTTGTAGTAGCTACAAAAATGCTCATAGTAACTTGAAAAAACTTGTGTTGATGTGAATAGTTGGGATTGGAGGGATTACCCTCTCTCTGTATCCTTTCTCACTTTCTCTTTTTCATTTATTTTTATTCTTACTCCTAAATAGCCAAAAAGCTAGTTTTCTACTTAGAAGCTACCAAAAATACCCAAAATGGATTTTCCTTCTTGGATATATATATATATATATATATATATATATATATCTAGAGGGATTGATCCTTTTGAGATTGAGAATATTTTTTATAATGGAGTAGTCTAGCTCAAAACCATTAATCTAGTGATATTTTATCTACTATTCAATGGCCATAAAATCAAGTTGTATAAAAATCCACTACTCAAGAATAATTTACCAGTCACATACGCTAGCAGTTACAAGATGGATATAATGATGTTTTGGATAGGCATGTTTCCTCACCAAAAAATGAGAGAACTAGTCCACAATAAGATGAATAATGAGAGAAAGATATCGTTTCCCTCTTATGATATGATGAATGATACCTTCACCTAGTCCTTGACAGGTCACACTTCTAAGTGACTTGGCTAAGACCCTAAATAAACATTTTACTACAAACAATAGTTAGAGTCTATATATATATATATATATATATATATATATATATATATATATATATGTATGTATGTAGACTCTAACTATTGTTTGTAGTAAAATGTTTATTTAGGGTCTTAGCCAAGTCACTTAGAAATGTGACCTGTCAAAGACTAGGTGAAGGTCTCATTCATCATATCATAAGAGGGAAAAGATATCTTTCTATCATTATTCATCTTATTGTGGACTAGTTCTCTCATTTTTTGGTGAGGAAACATGCCTATCCAAGACATCATTATATCCATCTTGTAACTGCTAGCATATGTGACTGGTAAATTATTCTTGAGTAGTGGATTTTTATACAACTTGATTTTATGGCCATTGAATAGTAGATAAAATATCACTAGATTAATGGTTTTGAGCTAGACTACTCCATTATAAAAAATATTCTCAATCTCAAAAGGATCAATGCCTCTGGTCTAGAGTTTACCCTTGTGGTCCTTGTATTTGGAGTCAAAAAGAAGGGCCCAATCTCCTATATAGAATTTTCTATTTTTAATGTACCTATCATTCCATCTAATCCACTTCTATTGTATATGCTTTGTGTTCTATAATTATTTTTGTCTATATTCATCTAAGGCATTCAACTATAGAATATTTTCTTTATGAGCTTCAGATATATCAATCCCAAGTTCTAGAGTTGTCTATAAGGTCTTGTGCTCAAATTCAATTAGCAAGATAGGTTTATTTCCATAGACCAAATCATATAGAGTGAAGCCTATTGTAGTATTCCATGTGATTCAATAAGCCCACACAGCTTCAAGAAGCCTAGCCCCCCAATCTTTATGAGACATACTAATAGTCTTTGTCAAAATATTTTCTAACTCCATGTTGGTGACTTCCACCTATCAATTAGACTGTGGATGATATGGAGTTGATTTCTTTCTCATAAACTCATATTGCTAGACTAAGGTAGTAATTAAATTATCAGTGAACTAGGGTCCCTTATTAGTGACTATTTCATGTGGCACACCATATCTAGTAAATATTTATTTATAGAGGAAAGCTACCACCTTCTCATCTTTGGTGTGTGTAAGAGATTTTACTTCCACCCATTTAGTGACATAGTTATTATAGACAAATATTTACTCTTTGTTGTTATATTTTGGATCAAAAGGTCCTACAAATTTTAGGCTCCACTTTTCAAATGGTTCAAGCACCATTTGGGGATATAAAGGCATTTCATCTGAACATGTGGGTCTCCCCATACACTGGCATCTATCACAATGAGAGTATATCTTATTGCATCTTTATGGAGTGAGGGCCAATATTATCCTTTATTTAAAATTTTTACTATTGTAAGCTTGGCTACAAAGTATCCTCCATAGGATTCATCATGGTAAGCTTTGAGGATATATGGAACTTCATCTTCTCTAAGCCATCTTATGATGATAGAGTTAGGCCCAGTATAGAAAAAGAATCTAGACAACCATGAATGTCTAGCACTTTTGTGAATTAATGCTCACCTTTATTTGGGAAGTGTTGTGAAAGTAACACTATTACAAGGTAGTTATCAATATTAGCATACTAGGGTATGGTAAGGGTGAGAGAGAATAGGTGATCATCTAGAAGTGAGTCATCCACTATGGTATCATCTATAGGGATTTGAAATCATGATAAAAAATTAGCCACCACATTATCTTGACTAGGCTTATATATAATGGTTATATCAAATTCTTGTAATAAAAACAATGATATTATCACTCTAGTTAGAACAACTAGTTTTTTCATAATGTATCAAATGGATATATGGATTTTATGAACAAAGAATTAATACCCTATGATGTAGTCATGAAAATTCTTGATAGCATAAACTGCAACAAATAACTCTTTTTTGATAACTATGTAATTTAATTCTACTGCTTATAGGTTTTTGCTTACAAAATAGATGGCATAATTCAGCGCTTCTTATTTTCAACTTAGCACAGATCTAAGGGAAATATTTAAAGCATCTATGTGAATGTGGAAGGGAATATTTTAATTAGGACCACATATAATAGTGGTGGTGGTAAATATTTCCTTCAATTGTTTGAAGGCTATATCACAAGCAAGAGTCCAGAATAATTTAACATCTTTAATTAGAAGGGTGAACAATGGTGCTGCTACTTTACTAAAATTGTTGATGAATCTTTTGTAGTAACCAGCATGTCCTACAAAACTTTTAACATATTTTTGTTTTTGATGAATAGGTAGGTTTTTGATGATGTTGATTTTTGTAGGGTCAACATTAATTCCTTCAATAGATACATGGTGGCCTAAGATAATACATTATGTCATAGACATGTAACATTTATTATGGCTAAGAGATAGATGGTGCTCCTAAAAATGTTTTAGTACTTTTTCCAAGTTTTTGAGGCATTCATCAAATGTCTCTTCATAGATAGTGAAGTCATACATATAGATTTCTCCACATTCATTGGCCATATCTACAAAGATACTCAAGACAACCCTCTAAAATGTTATCAGAGCATTACATGGCCCAAAGGGTAATAAATCATAAGAATAAGTAACTTAGGGACAAGTAAAGGTGGTATTTTCTTGGTCCTTAGGAGTAGTTTTAATTTGGTTGTAACCATTGAATCCATCAAGAAAGGCAAAACATTTCTTCCCTACTAGTGTGTCCAACACTTGGTCAATGAAGGGTAGAGGAAAGTGATCCTTATTGATTGTTTTGTTGATTTCCTAGTAATAGATGCATACACACCATTATCTATTTTTATTTGGTATAATTACCAAAGGTGACACTAATTCACTATCCAAGATGGGATATATAAATCTGATAGTCAAAAATTTTTGCAATTCCTTTTTGACTATTTCTCGAAGAGATAGATTCATCCTACATTGTGGTTGTCTCATTGGTTGGCACTCTTCTTTGATGTAAATATGATGTGTTCATGTTTTTTGATTGATTCCTTAAATATATTCATAATCCCATGCAAAATAACATTGGTTAACATGCAACATGTTGACTAGGCACTTTTTATCATTTAATGATAACTTATAATTAATAAGCAATGTTTTTCCTCAAGATATTTAAATTTACTATGAGAGTGCATTCATTATTTCCATATTACTAATGGATCTAGTTTGGCTATAGCTATGAGGTATTATCTAGTGGAATATTTTATATATAAATGCATTAGAATTATCTAAATCTTAGAAGCTATAAAATGGTCACTCAACATATTGTAAGTGGTTGAGATCTATAGGAGTTTGGTAATTATGTTGAAGAACATTGGAGAGAATGGTATCTTCTTCCTGATTAGCCAATGTGCATGCATGGTCAATGGTAAATAAAAGAATTAAGGAAGGATAATATACCTCATCTTATTTAGCCCATAATGTAGGCTCTAATGTAAAAATTGATTGTGCTAGGGGATAAAGAACCAAATGCTTAGTGTGGTATCCATTAGATATCATCATGTTACTTATTTTAAATATGATGAATACATCAATTGATACAAGCCAAGGTCATCCTAATTTAAAGGGTTATCCACCCAAATTAGAATTAGGGTATAAAACAATTAAATCTATAGGATACTCTTAAGAATCTACAACGATGATAAGATCTTCAGTGATTCCCTTTGGTTTGACTATAGACATGTCAGCCATTTACAATAATGTAGATGTGGGATGAATATTATTTATTTGTATTTTATGTGTATTTTTTATTGTCATTACTTTTATTATAGCCCCCAGGTCTATCATGTGTTGGATAACCATAGATCTAGACCATTACTACTTGGCATCCTAGATTTGAATATTTTCCTGGTAGGGTGTTCCCCAGCATGATGTCTACTAGCTGGCCAATCACATGTACAATCTTGGGATCTTTTTTTTCCTTCCTAGTTTTCATAGATAGAGGTCTCTAACAACTTTGGAATATATGTGTACATCCTTGATGGCCTAGAATATAGAGATTTTGATGCAAAGTTTCTTAAGCTATCCCATGAAATCAAACTCAGGTTTAATTCTATGGAATTAAAGACTAAGATGTTCTAGAAATGGGTGGAAGGGTTGTTTCATCAATAGTTTTATTTTCTAGTTTAGAGAGTTCTTAAGGTGATGGAGGTGGGTTAGCACATTATTATGGGGTTTCATCATGTGACCCCCTTATTATGGGTGGTGCTTGAGGTGGTATAACTTTCTTAAATAGAGGTGAAATTCATTAATGTTCACTATGTATACCGAGTATTGAATAGGATCAATACTAAATGTGGATTGCACCACCCTATTTGTAGGATTTTATACCGGTTGGGTAGGTAGTTGGTTAGGCTTGGGTGTAGTTTGTGTATTGGGTATAAGAGTAGGAATTTTTTATTGTTATTGTGGAAGAAATCCTCTTAGAGAGCTTCCCCATGGATGGTTAGGTCTCTAAGGCTATTTCCATTGGTTTGTGAAGGGTGTTCCTTGGGGAGGTTGCCAAGCTTGCATCCAAAATAGAGATACATTTTGTGGAGGATATTACCCAGTCCCATAAACTAGAAAAGTGTTAAGTCTTTGAGAGTAGTTCGAAAAAGTTTTAATTTTTGTGCATCCTCATTTTAGTCATAGCTTCTATCGAGGATATCAAATTTGAATAAGAATGTGTTTGGGTATTTTGATAATGTACATATGAAATTGGACAAGGTTAAGGGTGGAATGTTAATCATTTATGTTATGCTTGTTGCATCTAGAATAGTAAATTCAAAAGTAACTGTGTCTAGAGTCCCATTATCATCCACAAAGTTTCTTTATCTACTCATGATGGCTCTTCTTGTGATATGGATACCAAAGGTACTCAAGATATCATCCTAAAACTCTATATCAATCCATTGGTCAACATGATAATAAACATATATCTATAGATACTTGGTATTTTTATTGGATGAATGGTTTAAAGATTATCTTGACCTTCCTTTGATTTCATCAAGAAAACCTTGCTTAAATGTTGTAAATATGTTACTCTCCAAAGTGTCTAGTTTTTGTAGTTCCTTTCCTTTATTTCTTCTTACCAACTTAGCTAATGTTTCTTCTACTTTTGTTTCCTTTCTTAGATCTAATAATGCTTCTTTTGCAATCTACTTCCTTCATTTTGTAGTGTTCTCTTCTTCAAGAGCCTTTTATCTTATGGTATATTCTTTAATAAGATTCGTAGTTGTTGCATGTATTTGTGGTTCTTTCCCAATAGTAGCTTGTGGCGTGTTTGGTAGGAATCTCCGTTGAGAATCTCTTTCTGTCTACATAAATGTTATGCCACTCCTTTAGTTGTCCTATCCCTTCCTACAAAAAGTTAGTTTTTTTTCATTTTTGTGTCTTAAAGGGGGTTATTTCAACCAATTTTTTTAAAATAATCTAGAAATAAAGGAATGTTGAAATTAAACTAACAAGAATTGAAATTATACATTTAGAAAGTAGTAAAGATTTTCTACTAAAAGTAGGAAAAAATATTTTAAGAAGGAAATGAAAGTAGGAAAATTTATTATAGAAAACAAGAAATGAAAAGTACACTTTGCTAAAATTAAATCACTTTTTCAATAAATAAATTCTATAAACACAAATTAGGTAACTTATGCACTATTTACTTCTAAAAACTTAGATATCTGGCATAAGACACTTTAGTGTCCTCACTCAACTTGCCTAGCTAGAACTATATGTCTAGAAACTTAGACATCTAGCATAAAAAATCATAGTGTCCTCACTCAACTTACCTAGCTATGTAGAATAGTGCTTTAACCAAAAAAATTAATGATTGATTTTAGAGACAATAATTGACACCCTCCCCAACAATGGTGCTAAAATGTTATGTAGACTAATTACTTAGTGATTACCAAATTTACCAGTCTAATTAAACATTAATTATCAACCCAAGGTACATAAGTTTTTCAAGAGTGTCAACACTATATATGAATTTTTGATTCAAAAATAAACTTGTTTTTCTAGTTATAGTAAAATAAATTTATGTAGATTTTACTAGATAAATATATTATGAAACTATTGTGACAAAATTACAAAACTATTCCACACATATGTACCATACATGAATCACACTTATATAACCAAAATTAATAGTAAAATCAACTTACACAACACACTAATAATTAAAGAGGGTTAGAATCTTCACAATACATCATTTTACTGAGGCCCTTCCTCATTCAGAACTAAGCTCTACTCCCTCTCTAAGAGAATTCATAAACTTCTTACAAATTTAATTTTCTCATTACTCAATTTTGAATACAAATCCTATGGTTCAAAAAATTCTACTAATACCTTCTCAAAATTATCTAACTCCTAGTCTGATCTAGGTTATACCTTTAAATATAGAAGGTAGTTTATTAACTCTTAACCAAAAACACCAAGCCAGAAAAAAAAAACAAATACTTAGAAACTACCTCAGTCAACCTTCAATTGGTTATTATCTAAAGTTACTTGTTTTAGGTTTGATTGGGTTAGAGAAAAGGCATATTATTTTAATATTTTATTTCCTTTTGTCTTTTCTCATTATACTTGTATTTCCCATGTTTAGCAGTAAACCAATGTCTCTTTACTTGTAGTGAATCTATAAAAAAAACTATGATTCTTCCCAATCATCCATTTGGTTCTCCAAGATAGATGGATGTGTTAACAAGATCTCCTCAATAATGACTCTATTTTTCATAGTGGCTATAGGCACTCTGTAGTAGCTATGAGCAACCTGTAGTTATTGTGGGCACTCTGTAGTGGCTATAGGCAACTTATAGGTGAAGCCTACAATTGTTATTAGTATTTTATAGTGGTTGTATACAACCTATAAATGAAGCTTATAGTTGGTTTGAGCACTATATAATGTCTATAGACAACCTATAAGTGAAGCCTATAGTTGTTATAGGCACTTTGTAGTGGCTATGCGTAACCTATAGTAGCTATGGCTTAAAAAAATCTTATAGATTTTCATGACCCTTCAAATTTTTGTTAGATAAAGTCACACCAATATAGTTTAATAAATGAAAATAATCAATAATTCATAATATAACACACACACACATATCAATGAACATACAAAATCATAACTTCATTCATTTGCATTAATGATGGATAGTTATGGAATTTACATAGAAAAGGACATAGAATAAGCATGGATGAGGCTATAAAAGTAAGAAATTGGTGGCCTCATCAAGTTTAAAAATATTTTTAAATATCTAGTCACCCTTTAAAGTCTTTTCCATGAGGGAGATCATATGAGTAAGGACAAGACAATGATGTCAATAGTTGATGAGAACTATGAAAGAGTTATTATCCTCAAAGACAAGCTCTTAAAGATTAGAAAGGTAAGAACTAAGGATGAAAGTCATGATTTCAATGAACTTTGGAATGAACATGTAGAAATATTTACTTGGGAATATAATGATATGAGAGGCTTTGATCCCAAGCTAGCCCAACACACTATATAATTAGAGGCTAATCCCAAGCCTTTAAAGTAGAATAAAAAGCTTATCAACCCTAAAATTGAAGAGCTTATGAGGAAAGAATTGGATAAATTGATTGAATCTAATATTTTTCCCATCAAACACTCCTCATGAGTAGCCAACTTGGTACATATGAGGAAGAAGAATGGGGAGATCCAATTGTGTGTTTTTAGAGACTTCAATAGAGTCTCTTTGAAAGATCACTACCACTTACCATCCATGGAAAAACTCCTTCAACTAGATGTTGGTTCAAAAGACTTCTCTCTTTTTGATGGGTATTTATGGGTAGACCCAAGTTCTGGTAAAAAAGGAAGACCAATATAAGAATGCCTTCACCATAAAGTGCGGCACATATGTTTATCAAATATACCTTTTATCTTGTCAAATACCTAGGCAAATTTCCAAAGAGCCATGGACATGACTTTACAAGGCTTGTTAAATCAGATGGTGTTGGTCTACTTGGATGACATAAAAAATTTCTCCAAAAAGGCTAGTGATAACTTAGATCACCTAAGATTGGTATTTGAAAGGTGTAGATAATATGGGATCTCTTTAAATCCAAATAAATGTGTGTTTTTTATTCATGAGGGAAAACTCTTGGGACACATTATCTCAAAATAGGGATTATTTATTGATCTTGATAGAATAAGTGTTATCTTAGTATTATACTTACCCAAGTATAAGAAGTGACTCTAAAGTTTCTTTGGGAAAATAAACTTTGTGAGAAGGTATATCCCTGGTTTTGAAAAATTGGTAAAACCCATCACTACCATGCTGAAAAAGAACCAAGTGTTCACTTGATCAAATGAAATTAAAAAAACATTTTAGGCTATCAATCAAACCATAGCCCAAAAACCCTCAATGATGAATCCTAATTTATCAATGGATTTCATATTATATAACTCTGACAACATTTATAATATATTAGCTATAATAATGCATAAAAATGGTGAAAGACTTGAGCAACTAATTATTTTTTTAGTCAAGGGCTTAAAGGATATGAGTTAAGGTATACTTTTTTATAAAAGTAAGTCCTTGTAACATTAAGAAGCCTAAGAAATTTTAGACCAATGCTCTCCAAAATAAAAATCTATCTTATAGTGTGTCATCCCAGTGTGAGGGACTTCCTTATTAACTACAACATTAATAAGCCTCAAAATGTTTAAACCAATGCTCTCTAATAACAAAATCTATCTTATGGTGTCTCATCCTAGATTACTAAGGCTATGGAGTATGACATGAAGATAAAGGTCACTAACATGGTGAGACTCAAAGGCATATGTAAGCATATGGTTGATGACCTTTATGAAGGTAAAGAGGTTGTCTTGGTGATAAAAGATAACTCAAAAATAGATGTAACTATACCTCACACTAGCTGGCTCTAAGATATGACACATTTATTGGTTATAAGTGAGTGTCCTTAAGGTATATGGATAGGGCAAAGAGAAGGTATTTTATAATCCAGTCCACACTTTATGCATTGGTTGATGGGATTTTACTTGAAAAATACCTCATTAAATTACTTCTTAGGTGCATTGATGATGACCAAGTGATAAGCCTCTTGGAGAAATTCCATGATGGGCCTATAGAAGGCCATTTTTCTCTAAGGACTATAATAGCAAAAGTGATGAGATTTGGTTGTTATTGTCCCAACCTTTTCAAGGATGCTTATGCATGGTTGAGGAGGTGCTAAAAGTGTGTTCTCTTTGTAATAAAGTAAATATTGGAAACCTTCCCTCTCAACCCAATCCAAGTATAATATCCCTTCATGAAATGGGGTTTGTACATCATAAAAATGATCAATCCACATTCTAGTGGAGGACACAAATGTTTACTCACTACTATTGACTACTTCATTATGTGGATGGAAGTAATTGACTTAAAAAAATCCAATGAAATAGTAGTTTTGGACTTCTATGATAGCATAATATCAAGGTTTAGTGTACTAAAAATAATAGTTTTAGATAATGCCTTAGCATTTATTGGCATGAAGATAATTGAATGGGAAATTTAGCTAGGCATATACCTTAGTACATCCTCAAATTACTACACGTACTAAAATGGACTAGAAGATTCAACAAACAAAAACTAGATAAGGATTATGAAGAGGACTATGGAATAAAATTAGAAAGTGTGGCATAGAAAGTTAAGGATAATCTTATGGGATAATAGAGTGACTCCAAAAGTTGTCATTGTCAACTCATAATTCATCTTTATATATCAAAGGGAAGCCAAGTTTACCATATCTCTTGAGTTATCTACCTTGGAGTTATCCCATCAGCTTGAGTTGATGGAGAATGAACCTATGAGTTTGAGGATGGCAGAGTTAAAGGAGCTTGAAGAAGCAAGGGACCTTGAAATGAAGACACTAGAGTCACAGAAAGCTTAATTCAAGAAAGCCTTTGATAAGAGAGACATAGCAAGGGAATTAAAATAAGGGGATCTAATCCTTAAGTGGAATTCAAGTAAGGACAAACCAGGTAACCATACCATTTTTGATAGCTTGTGGAGTGACCCTTATTTGATTCACAGATGCAAACAACATAATGATTTTTATCTTGCCTAGTTGGATGGAGAGGTATTGCCCATCCCAATTAATGTCATTCATTTAAATCCTTGTTATTAGAAGATTTTGTAGTCATTTTATGTATTAGAGTATATTTTTATCTTTTCCTCTAAGTTCTTTGTGCACATTTCTTTTTCAAGTTGTGTGTTTTCCCTTCCCTAAGTGCTTTGGGCACTATGTTGTTTTCATTTCTTTTTGTCCTTGTTAATTCAAAAAGAGGTTTTAAAAAAAGGGAAAATATTGTATCATTTTCATATCATTGGGAAAGAAAGAACTGTGACCTCGTATGCCTAATAGATCAATGAAGGAAATTAATCTATTACATAGCAGGTATGTAATCCCATGAAATCATCAAAAATGTTGGCCAAAATTGACCCACATACAAATTTTTTGCTTGTATGGCCTAATAAATTTTCATCTATATCCATGGTTTGAGGATCAATGGAAGTAATTACTCCCTTCAATGTTTTGGTTCATTTGTCTTTCTTCAATGATTGCAACTATGTAGAAAACTAATAAAGGAATTGGTATTCACAAATAAGATAATGAGCTAAGTTCATAATTGGTGTCTTTAAAAGGTATAAATTTAGTCATGATCTTCTTGGTTCATTTGAGAGAAATAATTCACAAGTTTGAGACAAGTATAAGACTTCAGAAAATGATCTAGAAGTGTGGGACATGTCAAAGGATATCAAATTAAAGCTACAAAAAATAGCGATTGGGTACAAAAATTTTAACAGGATATTGATATTGAACATAGGGCTGCCAAGTATTGAATCCTTGATCAATAAAATTAAATATAAATTGAATTCATGTTCTCATACAAATAAATAAGTCAAGATAGATCATTGTCACATGTTTAATCATGCAAAAGAATATCTAATGATGAGTACAAGGTTAGGGGATCTTGAGATTAAATGCAATGATGATAAGTGTCATGATCCCAATGATTTAATAGATCAATGATGTATGTTTGATTCATTAGATAAAATATCAATGGTATGAATTTAAACATGCCAAAAATATTGATGGTGTGCATGAGGTAACCTATCCTTTGTGATACTACCTTGCCAATTTTCCAATTAATTTAATATTTTTTTTAATGTTATTCATTTATAATTTTACCATAATATGTAATCTCACATTTACTATATGTATATCCTTTTATCCCTAAGGTTTATCAAATATAGGTATTGTGCCCTCCATTGTTGAGACTATAATATTTGTATGTAGTAATTCAGTGAAAAGGTATGTCAAGGTATTCATATGGTAATTTAATTTAATTTACTTTCATCATTTATTTCCATAATTCATTTTATTTATCTTAGTTTGTTTCTTTCTATTCTCTTTCCCAAAGAACCATCCCATATTTCACTATTGTGACACATGATGAGCTTCGAATGGGGCATGTGAATACACATAATATTTTTAAAATTTATTATTTATCATTGGTTTATATCTTTCAGGAACTTCTAGAGTTTTAATCTATCTAGGTTCACACCTTAAAATGTGTAATAATAAAGGGATGGGTAGACCATTTGTAATTTACAATATTATTGGTTGATTCTATCATATCTAAACGCACTACAAACCTTGCTTATCAAACTACCTAGTAAATTATCCTTTAAATATCCCGTAAATAAGAAAAAACACATTTATCCCAGTATGTTGGCCATGGTTGACCTAGTTGTAAAAGTTACAATAAAGGTTATCCAACTAGATAAACCATGATCAACTTAATTTGAGTCCAAATGGTGACTTTTAAAAAACTAAGTCATGGTGGGATGACCTACTTAGCTAAAATTATGGAAGGTTTAGCACCTATCCATTTATATAAATTCAACATTAAATTAAATACACTAAGAGGAGAATTCATTTTTTTATTATTATAGCTCGTATTTCTACTACATCTATATTTGAAGGAGCCATTGCTTAGGATTTTCCTTGGAGGAAAAATATCTTGTCTTATGAGAAGTCTTTGATGAAAGTAGGAATATTTTAGTGTAGATCTAATTTCAACTATAGTGTGACCCTTACAAATCCAAAATAATCTCTTATAAATGAACATTTCCCAATGGAAACATTGAGACTCAACATGTTCATCCAAAGGTAAATATCTCTAACTTTTGTTATATCATCTCATAAAAAAATTGTAGAAATTAATAGGTTTTAATGTATAAATCCTTACTTAGATTACTTATACAATTAAAATTAGTGTATCTATAGGGTATTCTTATCTCTCCTTCTTCCATTATAGGTGATCTATTCTCCCATTCACCTACCATGATCCCATATTTATTTTGTTTATTTTAAGCCATCCCCCCTTTGCGTTTTGATCTTTGATAAGATTATATTTCATTTTATGCATTATAACACTTAGATATGTTTATTTCATAATGTTATTTAACTACAGGGTTTGGAACCATCTCCTTTAGTGCTGTTTGATATTTTTTCCCTTAGTTACATTTAGTGGACCTAATTAGGTCATGCTCTTGATATAAAAATTATATTAATAGATGTTATTTGATTACCTTATTAGAACTTGGATTTACCAAGTAGGATGAGTTGTAGATCTATCTTAATTTATTTCATATAGATTGTATACAAATTATTGAATGTTGGTATTTATCATCATATGCATAAATTTTTCAAAAAATATATAGATGGATTTGTAGCATAGTTATTTTCCTTATAAGTAAAACCAACAAAGATGTATATACATTCTAATATATATAATTTTATTGATAAACATTTTTTTTAATAAATTCCAAAAGGACTACCACCACAAAGATAGCATGATGATGCCATTAAATTTATATAAGGAAGTCAACAAATGTTTTTTTAAATTGGGATTAGAAACTAAAATTTAATCCAATATAGATAGCTAATGTTGTATAAAATATGAATTTATAATATTAGAAACAAATCACACAATATTGATTTTGAACTTACTCTTTGTGGAAATATTCTAGAAGGGAAAGCAATGGAATATAAAAAACTTAGTTGGCACTCGAATGTAGATGACATTAACTAACTAAATGAGATGATTGTGAATCAAGAACATGGATTTTCTAGAATTTGGGACAAGGTTATGTTATTTAGATAAGGTCAGTATGTGTTTTCACTTGTAGGGAGTGTTAGTTTATTGTACTATTTTTTCCCTCTATGTACATTTGTATAAATCCAAGAAAGTCTTATGTGTGTGATCAAGGTCACTCAATTCTTTGCATAATTTTTTGTGTACCTTATATTTTATTGGAACTGAAAACCAATAGATAGTGAGGAAAAAATGTGTTACATAGAGAAAAATAGGTTAGTGACTAAATTTTTACTTGACCTCAACATCTATTATGTTTATCACTTGCTAAATTTATTTTATTCGAAGAGGTATACAATCCTTGTATTTCTCTCATGTTATGGTGGTGTGTGTGAAATATTGGTATAATGTTATATGTTGGTGCAATCATAGTGTAATTAAATGATTCAATAATGTCTTATGATGTTGAATATGTAGTAATACTTAGTCTAGGGCTAGTTGGGATTATAGACTTAGAATTGGGGCAATAGGTGTTTTCCTCTCAGTGTCTAGTTATGATAATTTTGGTGTTTGTAATATGGAAGATTCCTACCACCTATTGAAAAATGAATAGTAATTTTGATTATATAGTAGTTTTTGATATATTCCTTGAATGGGACTTGAAAAACATGTAGGATGACTTATCTAGGTGAATTTAAAATTGAGAAATTAACTATTGTTTAGTGGGAGGACATGGCTAATGGATTGAAACACTATTAACAAATGGATAGTCCTAAATGAGAGGCCTTATCTGAGGAGATAAGATAGATAAAATGAAAGTGTGTTTAATAGTGATTATAGGCTACTTAGAATGAAGAATAAGAACATAATATATCATAATTTCTTAAGGGTTAGGGTCATATTCATAAAAAAATAGAGGAATAGTGGCTTAGAGCTGGGGACATGAGCATGAGATAAGTGTGTACAAAAAGATGGTCATAAGTGCATTGTTTTAAAATTAAATTTTAATATTAGTGACTATATTTTTCCTTATTTTTTCTAGTAATGTATAAAAGTGAAAGTAATAGAGTAAAATAAAAAGAGTTATACTTGACCATACCTATTAAGAATAGTCTTAAATGTAGGACATGGATGATTGTGATTTACGAACACCTAAAATGAAGCATGTATACAATTTTCCTTACCTAAGATAAAAATATAAAATTAAAATATATGAAACTTATAAATAAAATAACTATGTATAAATACACCTAATTAGGTATATGAACCATTATGTATTCTAGTGAAAAAATTGTGAATGTAGAGGGAAGAACCCCTATATATTTTTTGCATCGAAACATTTAGATTTGATTATGCACAACCCTATCTTTATTGTAAATAGAGTATGGTTAAGAACTCAAGGGTTTATTTACTCCATCATTGCATACCCTCGGTAGTAAAGTGGCTTGGAATCTTTGTATAAATTATAATAGATCATTTTGGTATAAAACTAGTGTAAAATTATTTTAAAAAGGTGAATCAATTGCAATAGATGGAATAAGATTCATTTATGGTGAAAAAATTAGTATGATTTGAGTCTAGTGTATATAATAGAGATAATTACATGATTTTTCATTCCTTGTAAGAATTTGGTATAAAACTAAGTAAGAAAGTGATCACATGTTGTACACATGCTCCCATTTTTTTATCTAGGAATGTTGATTCTAATAGTGGTGTATTATCAAGTGTATTTGTAAGTAAAATTTGTGTATCTTATAGAATACAAGTTGTGTAGGATGCAAAAAAAATGATAAAAAATTCCCTAAACATGTGTATAAAATCTAAAACTACATATGATTAGCTATTAGAAATTATTTTTTAGAATGAATGAAATTCTAAGAATTATGAAAGGTGTTTTTTTATTGTTGGGATGAAATCACATTGTTATGGACGAGTTCAACATGTGCCCCTGTTCAAATTGAGTTTTGTTCTTTGAAATTTATTTTTAAGAAAATAATGGCTATGCCATGTGATCTACCAAGTAAAATTCATATTTTTATGTATGTTCAATAAAATATTTTGGATTAGTCTATAATAAAAACTATTATGCATGTCTCCACTTTTGAGGTGGGTTGTGAAGACTAAATAATAAATTATCTCAAAATAATAAATTTATGTGAATGATGTTATATAAAATATTTAAACTTGATGTAATGATTATAACATTGGATATTAACCTGTTGATGATAGCTTAGTGATGAATGAGCTAATTGTTAGAAATGGGAGGTCTTAGGGTCTATTCCCTTGGATGACCACTCTCTATAATTGTTTTCACAATAAATTATGGTGGGTTATTCATAAAAAGTATCCAAAATTCAATAAGATACTGACTCAATGTTAAATTTGGTAGGGGTTAACATGTAGCTTAAAACCTATGTTTAATTTGATGAGGCAAGTCCACAGTTCATGGTTAAGGATACTATTCATCACTAGTTTGGGCATTCTAATTAAAAACTATTTCCTTAGTTATGGGTCCATTTTAAAAATCCTAATAACCCAAAATTTTATGAAAAAGTGGAAGTAGTGTAATGAGCTAGGCAAAAAATGTGAGTAGGTAGAGGAGAAGAGTGTTATAGAAGTAATGATGATGGTTATGGTAGAGCAAAGACACATGAAAAGGAGACATAGGATTGAGTGTAGTAGTGAGATTCAAAGTGAGGATAAATATGGTGTACATTCAATAGAATAAATATCTAGGGTAGGTTTTGTAGGTTATGGGTCAATGTTTAGATAGAACTAAAGTAGAGGAAGAAATAAAAATCAAGATTCTATTCAAGTGTTATCTCCCTCTGAGTAACATGTTTTAGGTATCATTTCTTAAGTGGATGAATTAGGGTTTGATAAAATAAGTGAATATAGTGATAAATAAAGATGTGGATGATTTTCAAAAAAGGGTTTATCTAGTGTTTTCTAGTTGCATTAATGTCTCTAACCCATTCCATACTTGTATCTCTTTCTACAAGGAAGTTATTCTCAAGGATTAGCCTTTATCATATCCAATTATTATTCCCATAATCTAGATTCCTTTAGCTATTTAAAGGAGTAAAGAGTTGATAATGAGGGTGATAAAGGGAATCTAGAAGTAGTAAATTCTCAGAATAAGGATATGGAAATAGGATTTCTTTGTGATGTTCACCAAATTTTTTTTATAGTCCTATGCTATAAATTTTGGATTAAAATATTTTAGAGATTGATATGGAAAGTGGAAGTAAATATTTAATAGGTAGATGTATTAGGAAATGGCATTATTGGGAATGTCTTCAATAATGGAATTTTGGATCTTGGCTAGATTTGAAAGCTCCTTTCTCTTTGATTTCTAATGGTTTCTTTTTTCTTTAGTTTCAATTTCTAGAGGATAAGGATTTTTTATGGAAGAATGGGCCTTGGTTTGTGGGTAAATAAGGGGTGTTTTTTTGTCCTTAGGTACCATTCTTTGACATAAATAGTGTGGTTATTTCATAAGCTCTAGTTTGGGTATGATTTTATAATCTACCCCTAATCTTGTAAGATCTTGGTGTTTTCAAAATACTGGTGAGTAAGTTAGTTATTTTTGTTAAGATCAAGGAATCCACTTAATATCATCTGAGTTATTTTAGAGTATGTGTTTTGGTTGATTTGTCCAAACCTTTGCATCATTCCATTCAAATCATGCCCTCTTAAGATTGTGGTCTCAATTTATTGATTTTAAAGGTTTTTATTTTAGATGATTCAAATGTAATAAAAATGGACATATAATTATTACAAGTCCTAAGAGGGGTTTCAAAAGATCCAATTCTTTGATTCTACAAAAGTGGGTAAGAAATATTGGGTGCCTGAATCATGATTTAGTACATTGTTTGTAGTTTATGGCTAAATCCAAATATGTTGAGTCCCTTTATTTAGATTCTTTTCATTAGGTTCAATAAAATTTGCAAAAAAATGAGATGTGGATGGAATAAAAAAATAGATTATTCAAAATATATGGAAACCTTATTCATCGAAATGAGTAAAGGAAATAGGTGATTTGGAATCTATGCAAGAGGAAAAACACAAAGCTTTTCCATCAGTGGATAGTTTCCAATAAAGGGAAGTTTATGAAGAGGAAGAAGAATAATGGGAAGAAGAATAAGAAGAGCTAGCAAGCATGTCCTTGTTATATATTTTCCAAAGGTCCAGTGATCTAAAGAGCCAAAACTTTGGTAAAAAAGGGAAGAGAGGTAAGAAAATGGAAGCAAAAATATTATAATAGAATGATCTGACTTGTATCATCAGTGGTACTCAATGGACTATGGATTCTTCAATTTATAATAAGGGTAGAAGATTGCAAGAAGCTAATGGATGATATAAACAACTTCTTTGTTGGGTGGGTATAGGTAGTATTCCTTTTGTTCTTTGGTTTTTTATTATATGTTAGTTTTTAATTTCAATTTTAGGGGTATATCAAGATTTTCTCTATTTTGAAGAGATTTTAAAGATTTAATTGTTTAAGGTTTTTTTATATTTTTAAAGATTGGGCCTTTCATTGTGTTTTAGAATAAATTTTTGCTCTAGTTAAAATTTGATACCTAGCTAAAAAACTAAAATTGGATACTATGTCATTATCATAAATATATTTAATAATATAACAATGTAATAAGCATGCATAAACAACCATAATGAGTGTCATGTGGATATTTATGTTATTAATTAATCACATTGTGAAAAAATGTCATATATTAGTCATTTAAAACTATTATATAATAACTCATGGAGGATGCATAATATCCATCATGGCATTAAAAATTTGGTAAGATGTATGATATCCATCATGTCATTGAAATGTTGAGTAAACTAAGTAACCATGAGTCATGTCCATGATGCATGCAAACATAAGATTACATGAAAAAACACATAATACATGTAATAATAAGGCTAAGGGGGCACATATAAGGGACGTATCAAAATCTCACTCACATGCATAGAATAATACAATATGGCTGAAAGGGAGACACACAAAGCATGAAGCAAAAAAGGAAAACATGATAAAAATTCATGGATAAGTGAAATTGACCTACATAATTAATTTGTAAAATCATTATATTTAACAAATCAAGGATCTAACAAGATATCAATGTTACTATAACTAATCCAATAATGATATATTATGTACAATGTATTGAATTGAAGTATGAACAATAGTGATAGTCAAAGATTGATAAATCAAGTGTAAAAAGTAACCCTTTGTGAACTTGTGGATATATAGAAAAGTTATATAAGTCCTATGACTATTTTAATCTAAGAAAGTATAACTTATGTTCATTGAGACAAGTTTGATGGAATCAAACAAGAGCATAGAGTGTGACTATCTAGGTTAGAATGATACTATCTAAGTATATTTTCTATGTCTAAGATAATAACACCACTTAAAACTACATCTATAAGTGAAAAATTGGATGTTCTACATCTTAATCAAGTGTGTTGATGAGGGTTTTAACCACACTAGTGTCATAAAAAGGTATCCTCTAAAATTTTAAGATCATAATGGAGGTGAAATACACTCTAGGACATGAGTTTTAAGTATGTAGTCTTAATAACTAGTTGATAAAATAGTATGTAGGGCATACAGATTGTTAACAAGGTTTTTATATGGATGGGTGGTCTCTAAAAAGGAATTAAAAATATATATGAGTTGTTGGCCTGATGGTTACTAATCTAGAGTGGGAATGTCTAAAAATAAACTAAAAAAAGAGGGAAGGGTAAAATAGAAAAGGGAGGCTTTGTGGCTTTAAAAATCAACTCTTTGGCTAGTTTCTAAGTGGACCAACAGTTTCAAGACATATGGTAGTTTCTATTAGCTATTGCACACACACAGTCCAATATGGTTAAGTAGTCTAGGATGATATTGATATATGAAACTCATAGGACTTAGTCAAAGGTAGCTCCTTTTAGGGTTATTATTGAAAACTCTTAATCAAGAGATTATGGCTTGGGCTTAGTGTTGTATCTGAGACAAATTTTACATATACACAAAAAATTATATCCAATGAAAGAAACTCTACACACTTAAGAATAAGAGCTAATCAACTTAATTTCCAATAATAAATGTAATTTACTAATCCTTCAATAGCTATTGCACATTTAGGACTAGTATATCAATCAAGACAAGAAAGAACACATTCACAATTTTTATGCACTAAGAGTTATTGAATCATACAACCAAATAAAACAATACTAATTACATAGAATTGGAAAGAAAATACACAAACACATGACTTTGCAACCAAAATTACTTTTTCTCCTATATATTTAAAATTCTCTAACAATTCAAAAATATGGACTATAAGAGTTTAAATAAACTTGAGGAAGGGGTTACCTCATCTTCTAAGTACATGCAAGATAGTTTACATGTCATACTTAGAACTTTAGTTCTAACTGTGGTCTAGAACCATATATAATTATCTTATAGTCGTTAATAATCTAAGTTAGCCTTCACAAAAATCATGCAATGTGTGCATGTTTACAAAAATGAATTAGGAAAATTTACAATATGATTAAAACTATAAAAAACTATATTTATATAAAATATACACCACTACATAATGTTCATTAAAAAATCTTGGACTTTAAAGACTGTGTTGGAATCTAGATAGCTACATGAACTTTAGTCAGTGTAGTGATTGTAGTTGTCAATGTGGAACTAGAAATACTAACTTGAGTTTGATTCTTCTTTACCTCTATCTCAAGCCATTACTTATGTTAAACATCATACTATTATATAATTATGTCTAAATTCAAAAGAGGGGGGATATGAACCTGATTGACTTGTCCCTAGAGATTTACATTCTCTACATTAGTTGTCTCGAAGTTGATCTTGAAGATTTTAATTTTAGTCACTTTCTTTCTAGCAAAGCTTAACTCTTCCTCTATGTCCTCCAACATTAGTTATTGTATACTTTGTTTGAAATTTTCTAAGGCCTATTGAATAATCTAATCAAAGTTAATATTATTTATCAACTTCCCTATAACATCTTTTACCTTTTATAATTTCAAATCATTCAAAATTTGAATAATGAGGGCCTCGTGTTCTTGATACTTAGAGAGCAAATCCATTGTTACTATCAACCATTCTCTAGCCTTCACCATCTTGATGACCACCAAGTTGAGTGCATTAGATGCCTTTAGTGGTGTCATAAGATCTAAATGGCTATAAACTTATTATTTGTATAAACAATTAGCATTTTCAATTTATTACCATTAGATTTCAAATATTTAAATAGTTCATGAGTACTAGTAATATGGGAAGTGAATTCATCCCACATAAACTCTAATTCTTCCAAAGAACTATAAAAATTTGAATCTACCTCTTGGACCTTACATTCAATTCCAACTAGTATATTCACCGTCTTTTGTTTCTTTTTTAACTTCTCTAATTTTATTTCCAATTCCTATCTAGATAACTTTATGGCTTCATGGATTTCCACCATGGCATACTTTTATGCTTTAGATAGATATATGAAGTCTTCATTATATGGGGATTACCCTAATTTTCTATTCTATCTTTTAGTTAAAGAGAAAACCTCTTGTCTTTCTTCAAAAATCAATTCCCTCAAAACATTTTCTTTTAACTTCCTCTTCATCGCCCTCTGAATGTTTCTAAATGGTCTATCAAACAAGGTTGTTATAGAGGGGAGCTTAGTTATTTTAAATATGGGAATTTGATAGGTCTTGTCACTAAAGTCTATGGACCATGGGGGAATTTTCAAATGTTTGAGGTCTATTTCCTTTGTAATTTTAACAACATCCTCTTCTATAACATCCTTAGCTAATTGTTGCTTCTTTATTGCCTTGAAAATAGTGTCAAGTAAGGAAGGCCAAATAATATTAAACCAATACAAACCTACATATTGGGGGAGTGGATGGATTGTGATTATTTGAGTCTTTACCTTATTTCCCCTACCTTCACTTGTGACAATGGTCCCCTATGATGAAGTGGTGGATGGCATGGGGCGAGTGATTTGGGTAGATTGGACATGGAGCTAGGGAGTGTCCTTGAAAGTCTCGACCTTCATAGATGCCCTTTTACTCTTAAATGATCTAAATGTGGTAGTGTCAGAAGGGATATTGGAAGTGGCCATGGTGGAGGTGGATGGCATGGGAGCATAAAATGGATCAATGGCAGTGGAGGTAGATAAATAATGGTTACATCCTTCTTAAATTTTAGTGTGATTAGGGGAAATGAAAGAAAGAGGAGGAATTGAATGGATAATTAGTGGTGTAAGTGATAAATTCCACCATAAAAGTTTTTAAGGTAGACAAAATTGATACATAACCAAAAATAAGAATAGGAAAAGAGAGTAGAGAAGTGGTCTACAAAACCTTAATACCTATGGTGTCTTCCACAACTAGTGATTTTACCTTATCACCCTTGAGGCTCAAATCCTTAGCTTTATCCAACTCTAATTCTTCATTAGAATATTTTTCTTCTTCCTCTTCCATTATTTATTAAGGCATGGTAGGCAAACTTTAAGATTGATCTATTTTAAGACTGCTTATAGGGGGAGTCTTAGGCTATGAGGAGGAATATTTCTAAATTGAGGAAACTTATTCATCTATGTCTAACCATTAATATGAAACTTATTGTATCTAGGCAGGTAGATATAAGCATTTGAATGGCACTAGTATTTGGGAAATTTTGTACTTCCTCTTCCTCATAAGAGGAATCTAGATTATTAGGGTCTCTTAGAGCTCCTTTAAGATCAAGTTCACTCACCCCTAGTTCCTTATTAACAACCTTTATCTTGAAATGGAGTCCCTAGGAAGGATCTCGTTGATCCATGGACTACATTTCTATTTGGCCTTTTCAAAATGTTGAGTGTGTCCATCCTACAAAGAGTGGCATTTTACTATGTAATTCTTTCATAGTGATTGAAGGTTCTTGTTGGATCATGATAAAGTGATCCTTCAAAAAAATAACCCTTTTCATTTCTAAGACCTCATCATCATTTTGTGTATTCATAAACAAGAAAACATAATCATAATTGGCATGATGGTAAGGGATGTTAAGGCCCTGAATATGCTTTTTGATGGCACCATGAGAATCTTTTTCCCTATGTGGTACTATGGGAAAATGGTGACTCTTCCTTTTTCCACCCATGTATCCAAAGTGTTTCATCATTATGTAAACCATTATGCCAATAACATGTGTTGGTCATAGAATGTGCTCTTCTTATTTTTGATCAGGTCCTCCTATATGTTCCACCATAGCTGGAAAGTAATTTCTTTCTTAGCCAATTTGTCATGTAAGTATTTTGAGAGACATAGGGGATGAAACTTGTGTCCATATATCATAATAATAGTGTAATAAGGATATATAAAATAATCACCCCTTGAAGATAACATCTTCATAATACATGTTCTAACCTAGGCATTGGATAACCATGGATTTTTTGTCAAATTTGAGGATAAACATCCTCAACAATCCTCACCATCTTCTTGGGATAAGCATACATATGTAAAAATTGAAAATGATCACAAATTTAATTCTTCATATAGTCAGTGACTAAGGTTCATATATTACTAAAGACTTTGTACATTATTATCATGACAACATCTAAAAGATAATACATTATATATAAATGGGAAACAAGAGTTGGCCTTTTATCCTTATGAATGGTTTGTTCTCTTAGCTGATAAATTATAATCTCACCTAGGGAAAACATTGCATCCTTGGTCAACATCATATAAAAAATGACACCTAGTCCAAATTAAGGAAAATAATTTTGGGAAATACATACAGTCTATTGAAAAGTACCATGCCAATCCACACTCCCATCCTAAACTTATAGATTGGAGTGGGATTCGTACCTTTGTATGTCATGTTTTCCTTGGGGAGAAGCTATGAAGTGAATATCTTTTCTATTGTATTATATGGATTCCATGAAACCAACTTGTCTTTGTCAAAATAATCATATGGTGATGGTAAGGGTAAATACCTCTAGAAATATGCTCTAGAGATGCACATGATGACCATTTGATTATCCAAATGATGAAAAAAAGCATCTTATGTAAGTTTGCCTATGAAGAATGGGTCTTAGAAGAGGTTGATGTATGGCATCACCTTAGGCTTGGCCTCAGTTGAATGGAATCCCTATTTCTTAGGTGTTAGTAAGTCTGTGATGAAAAGTCACTCTAAGGGAGATATACTTCCATCTAATGAAAATGTATTGACAAAAAATGATAACATCCCATAATTCAAAATAATTTATATACTTGTATAAAATGGTGACGTCAAAAACTATATCTATGAAATTTATTGAATCATTGATATGAAATGATGATGGTAGAAATGCTCCCATAAATGGTGTGGATGAAGATGACTTTAATATTACATAGAATTAGAAATGCTTATAGTCTTATTCTATGCCCAGTGAATAATCCTTCTTAATACTAGTTATTGGTTTGCTTACAATAATCACATAGATAGATAGGGATTTTATCATATAGGATAGCAATAAATCTTGAGTTCACTTATTTTGCAAGAAATGAAGAATTTAATGGATACACATCATGTATATATCTTTAGCATTGAATTCCAGTTCATGCATTATAAAGGCCCAACATTCACCTGTTTTCTATTTTTTACATAGTTCAAATCTGTCATTATTTTTAGTTGGTGGGTAACATTAGAAAATATTAAGAAGTATTATGGTTGTATAAATAAAGTATAAAAATATTTCAGCATTTAGGAGTTGGGAATCAGTCATTGTGTTGGGAGTGGTCCTTAGAAAAGACCCAAAAAATGCTTGAAGACCAAATTTCATTAGATAAAATGTCTGAAGAAAATACCTGAACAAAAGGGCCAAACAGAAAAATCTTTGAAGTTTATATAAAGCTTATGATACATCAGATAATTTTTCCAATGAAAAAAACTAGAAACCCAAATCCATTGGATAAAATGTTTGAACAAAAAGTCCAAAGATATAATTTCCAAAAAAAAGATAATTCATTTTATAATAATTGTTTCAAATAAAATGTCCACTACAAAAATTTTGAATACCAAATCTATTCAAAATAAAAGTTCATAATACCAAAAAGTCCCAAGAAAAAGGCCTGATGCACAAATTCCAAATAAGTCATGCATAAATCTTGATGAACAAATTATGAATAATCATTTAGATAGAAAACTTGATACAAAAAAATCTAAAGACAAAATTTGTTGGACAAAATGTCTAAATAAAATTCTTGAATAAAAGGCATAATGAATAAGTTTTTAAATAAATTTCTCTGAATAAACTAAGTCTCAAAAAACTTTCATAGTTCAAAAACTCTTGAAATGACATTAATAGAGTTAGTCAATAATATACATAATACCATGTTCATTTATTCTAAGTATAAAGATTGGGGATCAATCCTTTCAAGAATTTTTACAAACATATAGAAGAAAAGATCAACAAATAAGGTCAAAATCTTAAAAAGTGGGTCCCCTTTTCTTCTTTAACAAATGGGGGATGTTGGGTACAACAAATAGATACTTACAGGGGGAATACTCCTGAGTATTTGAGAAGCCAAAATTTTGGTTGGTATTCTCAAATCAAACATGAAATATGTCATAGAAAAATATTAAAATTAGAAATATGAAAGAGACTCCTAAGAAGTTTCACACAAGATACTTACCTTCTTATCCTTGGATCTGTGTGTGCTAAAAGTGAATTTCATTTAACCTTTGGTGTAATGAGATTTTTAAAGGAGTTGATGAAGTTATAGGTTTCATTCTAGTTTATCTTAAAGCTTTTTAAAATAAAGGTAATTTTATGCATTGCTCTACTATCATCTAGGCATCCATAGCCTTGACATAGATACCTTGGGTTCCCTCTCTTCTTTTTCCTTCATGATGCATGGTACATTGACCTTATTTCATCATGTGAGCCTCTTGATTTTCTTTATATATTCTCTTGGCTTGATTTCTCTTTTAGAATCATTGGTTCTTTTCTTATTCTCTTTTTCTTATCTGTGAATGGAAAGAGGAGAGCTAGAGCCCTTGTGAGCTAGTATGGTTATAAAAGAAATCATTACTAGAACATCCTTTCTAGATACATATCTATCAATAATTATAACTTATAATAAGTATTTAATATAGTAACTATTCTTGATCTAATGAAATAAGAAAAAATTATAAATATGTATGAACTACTTGAGAGTAACTTACATATTCCTAGTAAAGGTATTCAATCATGACATAATCCAAAATGATTTGTGATTACATACCTACATCCTAAAGACTCTAAACATAGGAATATAAAAAATTTGTGAACATGTCCCATGTTGTGACTCTCTTTTTAATTTTCCCCTTTCTTTCATATGTCAATTTAAGCATAATATAAGGGGATCAACTGATATAATTTTAGCTTTCATTATGCTAGAATAAAAATAACATAGGTTATCATAAGAAGTAACAAAAAAATAATCTAAAAGGAATTAAAAAAACTAAACTTAAAAAAGTAGTAAACCAATCCAAAAAAGTAGGAAATTAATCTAAAAAAGTAGCATAATATCCTAATCCTACCTCTACCATAATTTTTCATCAATTGGGGGAACCTTAAAATGGTATAGTTATGAAGTAATTCTTTAAGAACTATCCATTGACTAGATATGTAATTTATTTGCCTTATAAGTCCTTTAGATGGAATGCATCATTATCCAACATCTCTAAAATTTAATATGGCCCAATCCATAGTGGGGAAATTTTTTCATGTTATCCTTATTTTATGGGCTTTATCCAAAAGAAACATTATATATAAGATCCTAAATGCTTTGACATTTTATATCTTATCAAACCACCTCTTAACTATGTCTCAATGTTTATTGAAGGTTTGTAATGATTTAGTCCTTGAATCTTCCATTTATATTATGTTTATTAGTTGAGACTCTACTTTTAAATTTGGTTCCATGTAATCCTACATGAATTTATAAGA
This sequence comes from Torreya grandis, assembly GCA_037957365.1. NCBI lineage: Eukaryota > Viridiplantae > Streptophyta > Pinopsida > Cupressales > Taxaceae > Torreya > Torreya grandis. Next base: position 1,014,268 of record JARHVA010002337.1, read on the forward strand.
TGATAGTTTTATAATTATTGGGAATATTGGTCTACATCCATACACCAATAGATAGGGTGAAGTCTTAAGGGATTGTTTGTATCTTGTTCACTTTGCCCAAAGGGCATACTTCAATAGATTGTGCCAATCCCTAGTCTTATCCCTAGTTTATTTCTTAATTTCATCTATCATTTTCTTATTCATTGATTATACTAGTCCATTTCCCTAAGGGTAATGGTTATAAGATGACCTGATAGTGATTTTATTATTATGATCCCATTCAATGAATTCAACTAATATCAATGATGGTCCATTATCATATAACTAGAGAAATAAAGGTGCCAAATCTAGTTGTGATGTGATCCTCTAAGAAGTGAGTCACATCTTATGCTTTGGAATTCTTTGTGGTTATGACCTCAGTCCATATAGTACAATAGTCTATGGTATTCTAAGATGGATGGCCACTGCTTATCTTCTAATGCAAATTTTCCAAAATCTCTTTAGCTTCCTCTATAGACACACACTTGAGATAGATGCCTTCATAGGTTATTCAATATAAAAATACCTTTTTTATCATATAATGAGAAGATTTGAGCCTCAAATATCTTATTCATTCTCTATTTAGTTATGGGGAATAATTAATTGTAAGAAAATATTGTATTATGTTAGTATATTATTATCCTTTAGATACCTAGGCTTATACCTCTTCATAAGAAATATGTGGATTAGGTTCAATCATGAGTTTAATGATGCCTTGACTATAAATGATCATAGTGGGATTTATATCTTTTTCAATATCTTGAAACTTTGCCATCCATTTTCCTTTGAATTCTCCTAATTCATTTTAGGATAATGTAAGTCTGATAGCAGGATCATGCACAATGACCAAAGTCTTATTCCTCAAGATTTAATGTCAAAATTTATTCACTCTTTGGCAAGAGTTAAAATATATTTATCAATCATGGAGTACATAATCTATACATAATTTATATTTGTGCTCATAAACATAATTGGATGCCCAGTCTCATCTTTCTTCTATTTACAATAGTAACAATTGTACATTCTAAAGTGAATGAGTCCAAGTAGAAATACTTTGTAAAAACTAGACTAATTTATACTAGGGACTAATATATTAAATATTTAATGTATTGAAAATGCTTTTAATCCTCATTTATCCATTTTATGCATTCTACTTAAGCATTGCATTTAGTGGTCTAACAATCTCTACAAATTTTGAGATAAACTTTCTCATGAAGTTAATCTTCCCAAATAATAATTTGAGATCCTTCTTGATATTTGGTGGTATGATATTGAAAATCCCCTAGATTATATCTAGATCAATGATGATTACTTAATTAGTGATGATGTATCCTAAGAGATTGCATTCAATTACTCCATATATGCTCTTCTTTTGGTTCAACAAGATGCAAAACCTTCTACATCTCTCAAAGATTTATTGGAGGTGGCCTATGTGGTAATTATTATTCTTTGAAAACATAATAAGATCATACATATATATGATTATGCACTTACCTATTAATTCTTTAAATGCATTATCCATGGCTCATTAAAAGGTGGATCTTACATTTATTAGGCCAAATAACATCTTATTATATACATAATTACCCCACTTTTTAGTAAACACACTATTTATCCTATCTTATGATTGTACTATTACTTTATTATACCCTCAAAACCCATCCAAGAAGGTCATCAATTTAGAACCACTCACTATCTATATTACCTCATCCATGTAAGGTAGGGGATAATTGTCTTTTTTTAAATCTTTGTTTAGGTTCATGAAACCAACACATAACCTAATCTCACCATTATTCTTTATGACTGGGACCAAATTGGCCACCCAGGTATAATGTTTGATTGGGAAGATGATCGTTCCACTTAGAAACTTTTCTACTTCCATTTGAATGAGAGGCTCTAGGATATGGTTCACTAGTCTCTGCCTCTATCTAAATAGCCTTTTGTCTAGATTTAAATGAATTATATGAGTGATGACCTTAGGGTCATAAAAATTCAAGTATTCATAAGTCCATGTAATGACATCTATATATCAAGTGATTAAATCCTTCACTCATTATCTTTCTTATGGGTTACAATTAAGGCCAATGTTAACATATCTTGGTCTATGTTCATCTCCTAAATTTTTTATTTTGAATTTAGATTCATTGACCTCAGGGTATCTAAGATAATGAGCTTGAGGATATATGTCAAATGGCCTTTTTAAAGAGACTACCCTATTTTGGATATGATTTTATTTGAGATGGATAAAACCTTATCTGACTCATATTGGTAGAGATTGTTAAATTCCTTATCATTAATGATTTGGGACTTGAATTCCACTAAATTAGATATAAATTGAAGGAATTTTTTATCATCATCAAATAATTGGAAATTTTCTATATTATCAAGAATAAAAAGACAAGGTACTAGTTCAATAGAGAATCTCTTTACCTTGGATTCTTAGAAACGATCCAAAATAGTAGCATGCATAACTAATGAATCTACAACTTGATTTTGCTCTATAAGAACTTATATATATTTAAATCTTCAAAGCTTTCAATCAGGTCCCATGCTCTATGTTTTTATATTCTCAAATAATACATCTTGCACTGATAATTATTTTTGACCTGGTCGACTACTAGCTCTCAATCACCAAAAAATATTACTTATTTTACATTATTCTTGAATAAAAATTACAATCCAAAAATTAAAGCTTCATAATCAACCCCATTTATAGTGCAAGGGAACTATAACCTATATGATACCAAGAACTTAATCCCCTATAGATTAGTTAGCTTAATTCCTAGACCTGATCCTTGTTTGGATTTGGCATCATCAAAGTGTAAAGTCCATAGTTGATTAGAACTTCTAGATTCTAGCTCTTGTATTTTATTTTTCATACTAAAAATGTAAATACCAAGGCTAGGAGATTCATAATTTACCTCTTAATTCTTAACATTATAATCTATGATAGGATATTTCATCCTTAGATTCTTTTCAATCTAAATTTGATTGGCAATGCCTCTCTATGGTAGTTAGATGTGAGAGAAGTCTATAGAGAGATATCCATTAAGTTATTTGGATAAGTCCCTACTTAGCAATAGTCATAACCTTCAGGTATGTTTGTGACAATGATAATAATATTTATCTATAATCATGGTTCAAATGTTACTTGAATACATACATTAGTCAATTATCCAACCATAGGTACCACCATTTTATCTAATTGGGAAACTATTCCATTTGAAGGGCTTAGAGTTAGACCAATATTTTGACATATGGATGTAGGCATAATAATTGTTGAGGCTCTAGAATCAACTACAAAATTATAAATATTCTTACCAAATTCTTTGATAGTTAGTAGAAAGGGTGAAACTTATAGATTTCTTTTATAGATGACATTGGTGTCAAAAACTTTTACCTTATTTGTAGATGATTTAGTCCTTTACATAGGGTTCTTCCCTATAATATATTTCCAAAGTAATTCCTTCTATTTAGTGATTTGAGATAATACATTAAGAGTAGTATTTTATTTGATTTTGTTCATGTCTTAAATGATTTTGTATCCTACTTTTCTATTTTCCTCCTTATTCTAAGGCTGATCATTCCCTTTAGGTAGAATCATTTCACTATTTAGAGGAATAGATGTTGTGAATGGCTTCCTATTCCTCATATTTAAACCACCTTTATGGAACTACTATAAATAATGAATCTCATCGATGTTGTCTTTTGGCACATTATCATTATCACTTTGAAAGGGAAACTTGTGAGTTTCAAAGAACATGGTAGTGCTTGAAAATATAGTATTCTAATGAGATTTTGGTGGATTATGCATATGGTCCTACCTCACTACATCTCTTTGAAAGATTTCAAATTCTTCACAAAATTCAATATAATCAATATTACCATGATGAGAAGTATTATGGATTTTTCACCAATTAGGTAGAGTTATCTCTAGTATGTTGATTTATAAAAGCTTGCTAGGATGATCTATGTTGTTTTTAGGCATATTGAATGGTCTATTGTACCTATAGAATCTATCATATTGATTACCACTTGGGTCATTATAATTGGTCATCTTGCTTTGCATACCAAGGAAGTCATTACTTAGATTTTAAATCATCTTTTGAATAACATCTAGCTCTATTTTTATAGAGTTCGGGTCCTAGAGAATAGTAATAGAGGACATGGTCAATTTTTTATTCTATTGGTAACCATTACCTTGTGCATGGTTATTCTAAAAACTATAAATTTTTTTTGTCTATGTTAGAGGAGGAAACATGTATAACTAGTTCTAGTTGAATGTTGAAACATTTTGCTTCACATGTGGTATTGGATTTAATTCTAGGAAGTCATTATTAGTGTTATGTGTGCTAAGTACCTACGGATTGAATTACCTACTAATTTTTATGTCCTCTTCATATGCTAATTCTAATTTGGTGGAAATATCTACTCTTTTTAAGAACACTATAATAATTGGATCCATAGTGTTCTTAGACATCTCTAATGCTAATGCTTATTTTGGTTTATACCTTGGGGTTAATAACATATACATCTTTTAAAATATTCCATTAAAAGTGTAGATTGGATTTTTAGGATCGCTCTTCATGCTATTGAATTACTGATATATCAAACTATGGTATGTGACCTATCCAAATTATGCCAAAAAAGTTACTTGACAGGCATCCCAAGAAGTGATGGAATTTTTTGTGAGATTCAAATACCAATCATAAGCAACAACCATTAGTGTAAAATGGAATAATATACATGTAAAATACTCATTGATAACATTAATTAATCTCAAAGTATCTTTAAAATATTTTATATGTTCCTCTTTCATTCTCACTCCTAAAGGAAAGAAATATGGTATGTACTTTTATGATTCCTAGGTAAATCATCACATCTCCTAGGATGGAAATATCAGATCTAGATAACTAGTGTGGTTGATCTATTTTATTTTTAATACAAGAAGGGTTCCTTATTATATAAGGGGTCATATGTATATTAGGTATAGTTGGTACAACTATATGTCTCTTATGATGTGACAAGGGTGTGACTAGAAAACTAGCCTAGGAATTAGAACTGGTTACTCTCCTAGGTGACTCCATTACAACTCTTATGTATAAACTACCCTTTTTTATCATAGGTACTTTCCCTCCTTATATCACCATAAATAGTATGTTGATGAGGGTTTTAACTACAATAATATCATAATGAGGTATCCTCTAATGATTTATGATCTTAATGGAGGTAAACGCCACTCTAGGTCATGATTTTTAGGTATGTGATCTTAATAACCAGTTGATAGAATAGTAGGTATGGAATGAAATTTGTTAACAAGGTTTTTGGATATATGGGTGGTCTCTAAAAATAAATTAAAAATGTATATGAGTTGGTGGATGTATGGTTACTAATCTAGAGTGGGAAGGTCTCAAAAATAAACTCAAAAAAGGAGGGAAGGGTAAAGCAAAAAAGGGAGGCTTTATGGCTTCAAGAATCACCTCTCTAGTTAGTTTCTATGTAGGCTAATGATTTAAAAACCTATGACTATTGCTAATAGTTATTGTAAACACATAGTTAGAAAAGGTCAAGCAGTCTAAGATGATATTGATATAGGAAACTTATAAGCCTCAGTTAAAGATTGTTCCTTTTAGGGCAGCTATTACATTATCTTAATCAAGAGATTATGGATCGAGTTTAGTGAGGTATCTGAGGTAGTTATTACACATAGAAAAATATATAAAATGAAATCACATATACAAACTTAATAATATGAATCAATCAACTTAATTGCCAATAATCAATGTAAGTTACTAATCTTTAAATAACTATTGTACATCTAAGACTAGCATATCCATCAAGACATGAAAGAACCCATTCAAAACTTTTACACAGTAAGAGTTATTGAATCATAGAAAAAAAAAAACCAATCCAAATTACACATAATTGGAAAGAAAATACACAAACACATGAGTTGAAAATTGAAATCGATTTTATTCATGTATATTGAAAATTCTATGTTAATTCAAAACTATGGATTAAAAGTGTTTAAATAAAATTAGGGAAGGGATTGACTCATCATCCAAGTACATACAATATATATTACATGTCATTGTTATAATTTAGTTATAACCATTATCTATAACCATATAGAGCTATCTTATAGTTGCTAATAGTCTAAGTTAGCTTTTACAAAAATCATGCAACATTTACATGTTTACAAAAATTAATTAGGTAAGTTTACAATATGATTAAAACTATAATAAAACATAAATATATAGAATATAATCCACTACATAATGTTAATTAAAAAATATTGGCCTTTCATGATGGTGTTGGCATCTAGATAGTTGTATGGACATTAATCAATGTAGTTATTATAATTGTCAATGTGGACCAAGAAGTAGTAGCTTGAGTCTAATTATTCTTCACCTCTTGAATAATTTTATAAAAGTTAATCTTATTGGTCAAATTATTGTAGCATCTTTTACCTTGGATAATTTTAAATCATTCAAAATTTGAAGAATGAAGGCTTTATGATCTTGATACTTAGGGAGTAAATCCCTAGTTTTTGTCAACTATTCTCTAGCCTCCTTTTTCCTAATGACCACAAAATTGAGTGCATTGTATGACTCTAGTGGTTTCATGAGATCTAAATGGACATAATACTTATTAATTGTATTAACAATTATAATTTTCAATTTATTACCATTAGATTTCAAATAATTAAATAACTCATGTGTACTAGTAACATGGGAAGGGTGAATTTAACCTCCATAAACACTAATAATTATAAATAATTATAACACTTTGAACCCACATTTTAAATATCAGCTTCAATTATAGTTATTATATTCATCTTCTTTAGTTTCACTTCCAATTTATCTAATTCTGCATCCAATTCCTATCTAGCCAATTCTATACCTTCATTGATTTCCACCATTGCATTTTTGTATGCTTTGGCCACATATTTTTAGTATTAATTATAAGGGGATCTCCCCAATTATCTATCCTATCATTTATTCAAAGATAATACCTCTTTCCTTTCTTAAAAAATCAATTTCATACCAACATCATCTTCCAGCTTCCTTTTCTTCACCCTCTGAATGTTTTAAGATGGTTTGTCAAACAAGGTTATTATAGGGGGAGCTCTGTTATTTTAAAGATGGGGATTTGAGAGTTATTTAACCTTAATTCTATGGCCCAAGGGGGAATTTTCAACTATTTTATGTATATTTCATTCATGTTTTTAACCATAGCTTCCTCTTCTTCAACATCCTTAGCTAATTACTGCTTCTTTGTTACCTTGATAATAGTGTCAAGAAAGGAAGTCCATATAATGTTAGACCAATATAAACCTCCATATTGGGGTAGTGGATGGACTATGATAATTTGTGTCTTTTCCTTCTTTCCCCTACCTAAACTTGTGATAATGGTCTCTTATGATGAAGTGGTAGATGTCATGGGGAGAGTGATTTGGGTGGATTTGACATGGAGCTAGGGAGTGGCCATGGTAGTATCAACCTTATTATATGACATATTCCTTTTCAATGATATAATTGTGGTAGTGATATAATGGATAATGGAAGTGGCCATGGTGGAAGTGGATGGCATGGCAACAAAAAATATATCAATGGTGGTGGAAGGTAGAGAAATAGTAGAGGCATCCTTCTCAACTTTTGGTGTGTAGGGGGAAATACAAGAAATAGGAGTTGAATGTATCAATAGAGGTGAAAGTGACAACTTCCATATTCTAAGTTTTCAAGATAGACTAATTTTATATAGAACCAAAAATTAGAATAGGAGATGAGGGTATGGAAGTGGTTTGTAAAACCTTAGCACCAACAGTGTTCTCTATAGTTAGTACTTCCCCTTGTCACCCTTGAGGCTCAAATCCTTAGCTTTATCTAAATTTACTTCCTCTTCTTCCTCCTCCACTACTTGTTGAGGCATGACAAATAAACTTTGAGATTACTCTATTATAGTACTACCTATAAGGGAAGTCATAGGCCTCCTCTTATAGCAGATGGTAGTAGTAGGATATGAGGAGGAAGCCTACTTAATTGAGGTAGCCAATTCATCTATGTCTACCCCTAAAGATGCAAACTCTTATATCTAAGGGTTAGCTATCAAAATTTGAATGACACTAGAAGCTAGGAGATTTTATCCTTTCTCTTCCTCATCAAAGGAATCAAGATTGATTGGGTCTCTTAGAGCTCCCTTAGGATTAGGTTTAATAACCCTTGGTTCCTTCTTGACATCCTTTAGCTTGAATGGGAGTGCATGTGAAGGATGTACTTGTTCCTTAGACTACTTTTTTATCTAGCCTTTCTAAGAGTCTAAGTGTGTCCATATTGCAAAGAGTGGTAATCTAATATATAATTCCTTCATAGTGATTGACGGTTTATGTTAGATCACCCTTAAATGATCCTACTTTAAACCAACATTCATTTCCCTTTCTAAGAACTCCTCATAGTTCTATGCATTTATTAACAAGAAATCATAATCATAATGAACATGTTAGTAAGGGATACTAAGGCCTTGAATATGATTTTGGATGGCACCATGAGGATCCCAATCACTATGTGGTACTATGAGAAAATGGTAACTCTTCCTTTTGACACCCACATCTTTAATGTGTTTCCTCATTGTGTAAACAATTATGCCAATAACCATGTGGTGAGCATAGAATGTGCTCTTCTTATTTTTGATCAGGTTCTCCTGTATATTCCACCATAGCTATAAAGTAATTTCTTGATTATCCAATTTTTTAGGTATGTATTTTGGGAGATATAGGGGATGAAACTTGTTTCCATAGATCCTAATAATAGTGTAATTAAGATACAAAAAATAATCACCCCTTGAAGATAACATCTTCACAATGCTTGCTTTTACCCTAGGCATTGGATAACCATGGAGTGCTTGTCAAATTTGAGGATAAACATCCTCAAAAATCCTCACCATGTTTTTGGTATAAGCATATATATGTATAAATTTAAAATGATCATAAATTTAATTCTTGATACAGTCAATGGCTGGGTCCATAACTCACCAAGGACTTTACACACTCTTCCCATGACAACATCCATAAGATAAAACATCATATATAAATGTCCCAATACAGTGGGATGATTGTTCTTATGAATGATTTTTTTTCTTATCTAGTAGTTTATAATCTCACCCAAGGCAAATGCTACATCACTTGTCAACATCATATGCAAGAATGGCACCCAGTCCAAACTAAGGAACTAGATGTTGGGCATCCCATAGAGTCTATTGAGTAGTGTCATGCCAATCTACACTCCCATCCTAAACATATTAATTGAAGTGTGATTTTTTACTTTATATGTCATTTTTTCCATGGGGAGAAGTCATGAAGTTAACAGATTTTCCATTATATTATCCTAATTTTATGAAGCTAACTTATATTTGTCAAAATAAGCTCTTGGTGCTGGTAAGGATAAATACCTCTAAAAATATGCTCTATAGATGCACATAATTACCATTTGATTATCCATATGATGTAAAAAATAATCTTACATAACTTTACCTATGAAGAATAGGTCTTGGAGGAGATTGATGCATAACATCACCTCAGGCTTGCCCATAGCTGAATACAATCCCTATCTCTTGAGTGCTATCAAGTCTATGATGAATAGTCACTCTAAGGAATATTGATTTCCATCTAATGAAATAAGATCAATAGAATTGTTATCATCCCATAATTTAGAGTAATTTTCATACTTGTTATCAAAAATGGTGACATTAAATACTTTATTTATGAATTTTGATAAGTACTTGATATAAAATGGTGATGGTATTGGTGCTCCCCTAAATGGTTTGGATGATTATGATATTACTATTATATAGAATTTTAAATTCTTATATTCTTCTTTTGTGCTTGGTAAATAATTTTCCTTTACACTAGTTACTAGTTTTCTTGTAATAATCTCATAATTCGTTAGGGATTTTCTCATGTAGGATAGCAATCAAGCTTGAGTTTATTTATTTTTAAAGTAATGAAGATGTCAATGGATGCATGTTTCATAAATAGCTTTAGCATCAAATTCTAGTTTGTGTATTATAAATGTCCAACATTCATCTATTTTGTATTTTTATACATAATTCAAATCTCTCATTAGTTTTAATTTCTATGTAGCATTAACAAATACTATGAAGTATTTTAGTGTTATCAGCTAATTATAGCAAGATTTCAATATTCAAGAGTTGGGAATTAGGTTTGATATTGGGACTAGTCTTTACAAAAGACCCAAATAAAAAGCTTGAAGAGAAAATCTTGTTGGAGAAAATGTCTAAACAAAATTCCCAAACAAAAAGGTTGAAGAGAAAATTATCTAAAGTGTATATAAATATTATGATTCATCATAAAATTTATTTAATTTAAAAAAACTAAAGACCAAATCAATTGGATAGAATATCTGAACAAAATTTTTAAAGATCTAATTTTTGAAAAATAATAAGTCATTTTAGAATAATTGTTTTGGATAAAACGTCTACTACAAAAATTCCAAAGACCAAATCTATTTGGAACAAAAGTTTTGAAGACCAAAAATTCTCAAAAAAATGACTTGATGTACAAACACTAAATAAGTCTTCGGCATAAATCTCGATGAAAAAATGATGAATAACCTTCTAGAAAAAAAAATTGACATGAAAAAACTCAAAGACTAAATCTATTAGATAAAATGTCTAAACAAAATACCTGAGTAAAAGGATAAATGAATAAGTATTTCAATAAATTTCTTTGAATAAACTAAGCCTTGAAAAATCTAGTTACTTCAAAAACTCTTGAAAATACAATAGTAGAGTTAGTTAGTAAAATACATAATACCATGCTTATTTCTTATAAGTATACATATTAGGGATCAATACTTTCAATAATTTGCACAAACATATAAGGTAAAATATCAACAAACAAGGCCAAAATCTGAAAGAGCAGCTCCACTTTTCTTATTGAAGAAAAGGTGGATGTTGGGTACAACAAAGTACACTTATTAATCACTTTTTATATAAAACTAGATATAGAGAAGTACTAAAAATATTAAATCATAAATCAACTAATGTAAATAAACTACACATATCATGTAAAGGTCTTGATTTTTAGAATTTTTGAAATACTATAGTTTTTTTGTATTTTTAAATATATTAAACCTAAAAAGGAACATACTACCCAATGACTCTCTCAAGAGCCTCAAAATCAATAATTAATGTATCTAGCATGGGAAGGATGACCTTTCATGAATGGAAAGTATCATGCCATTGTGAAGGACAATATGTCAACTCAAAATATAAAAATTAGTCTAACTTTATAACATAAGTACCATTGGCATGATGATTATACATATCATGTGGTGTATGTTGTTTATCATGGTGAACTCTATGATTATTCAAAACCCATTGTGGATTGTAAAAACTTTGTGTTGGTGTTATGTGTGGAAAACTCTTAATGCCTTGTGATATCAATCTAGTATGTATGATGAGCTCATAAAAAGCCTCATTTTATCCAAGAAATAACCTTATTTATTCCCTAATAATATCCCTCTTAATGGATTTGAATGTGCATTTTATAACATGTTTCTGATCTAAAATAGAAAATGAATACATTTCCCTTGATTAGTATGTATGAGTCAATGTTGCTTGTTATTTCCACTATATTATAACCCTTTGCATGGAAAATATATTAGTTTTATATATGTAGGTTAAAATATATTGTTTTTACAAATAAGTAGACCATTTAATACTAGTGAATGACACTATGGATAAGCTTATACCAAAACCGGAGTCTACTAGTATGGCTCCAGAGTATACTAGTCTAAATCCAGAGTGTGCCAATTTAGCTTTAGAGTCTATAAGTCTAGATCTAGAGTCCCTAAATATAGGCACAAATATTGCTGAAGGAATTTTTTTCATTTTTGTACTAATTAATACATCATTCATGTTTAATCAGTAACCTTATAAACCATTTTGATTCAATTCTAGAATCATGAAGAAACTTACCAAATATAGTATTCTTGCAATAGACATAATATTTATAGTAATATTTTGTAAAGGAATCACTATTAATATTATGAAAGTTGGTTACTAGTCATACATGAATACAACTAAATATATTGTAACTATCAATAGTTAAGAGATCTACATGCACACCTGTGCATCTCTTCCACTGTTTCACCTTGAAATGCAGAAGGAGGTTGTAATTTATTTTTTATTTTGGAATAAATTATATGTAGTTATAAATCCTATTAGGGATTAACTATTTTGGTATTTTTTATAGAAGCATTGGTAAATATAACCAATTTCTTCTAGTTGATTTTTAGTTGGTTATTTAGTAATAAATTGAAAGACATTAAGGTTAAGCCGAGTTATTGAAGTATTTACCATATTTTAAGCATTTTCCTAAGTTAATAAATATTTTATGTTCTTGAGAGACTAAGTGTGTTCATAATATAATTCCAAGGGAGAGCAAGGGCCCACTCAACCAAGTAATTGAGATTATTTTTTGGTATTTTATATTTTGTGTTACTATTATTTAATCTTTTATGTCTTCATGTTAAATGTGTGATTTAATCTAGCCTGTAAGTTTATGTTTGTGTGTTTGTATTTTAAGATACTTTATGTATTTATAATTCCAAAATTTTATATTCTAAACATTTCCTTACAAATATCATTTAAATTCACCAAGTACACTAATTTGTATTTTCATTTATCATCAAGTGAGTTTCTTTTCAAACAAGTGTGTTTACTTTTCTTGTCAACATTTCAAATTTACATAGAATATTTATATTAATGTGGATCTTTTACATATCCCTAACTTTCATGAGGTATCCTTTAACATTTTAGGATCTAAATGGAAGTAAACTCAACTCTAGGACATGATTCATAGGTATGGGTTAAATAATCTTATGGTGGAATAGTAGGCTAAGCGTACAGGTTGTTAATTGAGTGTGCTTGTAGTGAAATTAATTATAGTAAAGAAATCAAAATATAAGTGAGTTTTATGGATATAATCTATTTTAGAGTGAGTATATCTCAGTAAAATAAAATTAAAAAAAAGGGAAGGGTAGATAAAAAATATGGTTATATGGCTTTAATGGATAACTTCCTAGGTTGGTTCTTTTGTGGACAAGTGTTTCACTAGTGTTTGTTATTTGTATCTATTCCACACTTACAAAAAAATACAATTGAATAGTCTAAGAGAAATGTTATAGGAAAATTAATGGTCTCAACTTAAGTTTGATCCATTTACATTAACTATTACACACCCTTAATTAGGAGATTACATCTCTGACTAGATAAATATCTAGGGTAGCTATGGCATACACCTAGAAGACTATAATATGAAGGAATTCTCCTGAATAGTTCAAAATATTAAGATGGTAAAGAAATTTATTTAAATCAATGATATTTTCTAACTTTTTAATAGCTTTTACACATTTGAAATTAACATACATAAGTGATAACAAAAAAATTATCCATAACATTTGCACACTTCAAATTACTAAATTAAAATAACCCAAAAAAACAAAAATCCTTAATTACACAAAGATGGAGGGAAATTACATCCAAATAGTTTCATGACAATAAAAATTATTTCTTCCTGTATTGATAAAAATTCTAACCCTTTGGAATGCATGACTACATGAATATATAGATGTATGGAGGGGTCACCTCATCCTCTAGGTTCATACAAACTCATACTTATATTAGGTAATTAGAATTTTATTTCTAATTTTAGTGTCAAAATTGCATGTGTACATGTTAATAGTTAATTAAAACTATCAAAAGTAAGTTATCCTTTATAATTCAATACATTGTGTGCATGTTTATAGATAGTTCAAGAAAATTTTTACATGTATATACCAAGTGTAAGTAAACTATAATTATAAATATTGGTCATAAATACATGACTATGTACAAAATTAGCCTTTAAATAAGGCTTTTTGGGTGACTACATGGTGTTTTCTATTATTTTGGTAGGCATTGATGTGGTATATGTATTTGAACTAGAAGTTCAAGCATTGGATTTCTTCTTAGCCTCCAACTCTTGAAAATATTTGTGGCCAATGTCATGGTGTTATCTAATAATATCCATGTTCAAGAGTGGGGGTTTGTTTACCCTTTTTAATTATTCATTATCCAGCATGCTAAACTTTAGTATTCTAAAATTTGATCTTGAATATTTCCACTTCAGTGACTTTCTTCCTTGGAAAATTCAACACAATTTGAATCTCCTCCAATTTTAATCCCTATAGGTTCTAGTTAAAGTTGGTTTAGGCATGTTGAAGAAGCTAGTCAAAATTGGCTCTACTTATTAACCTAGCCATACAGTCCCTTGCTTGTGAGAGATTCAATTCCTATAGAATCTATAAAATATGTGTCTCATGTTGTACACAATTTGGCATTATTTATTCAGTTTTTATGACCCACTCTCTTTCTTTTTATGTCTTGATGACTACCAGGTTGAGTCCATTTATATCCTCCAATGGTGTCATAAAATTGAAGTGTCCATATGATTTACTTTTTATATAAATAATGAGGATATTTAGTTTATTTGTGTCTTGATTTAAAGAATTAAATAATTTTTTAGTTTCAATTATCTAAGGAGATAATTCAACCCTCATTACAGCAATGGCCTTCAAAATATTATAAAACCTTGATGTTCCACCTTGCACATCTATTTCAATCTATATGGGAACATGAACTATTTTATATTACTCCCTAAATTGATCTAACTCTTGATCGAGTTCCTTCTTAGCCATTTTTGTTCCCTCATAGAGCTTGACTAGAGCATCCTTGTTTATTTCAAAATAGGATTTAAAATCTCAATGTAGGGGGACATAACCAATTTATTATTCTTTCTCTTAGATAAGGTAAACACTTGTCTTTATTCTAAAATCACCCCTCTTCTAGTATCATCTTGAATTTTCCTTTTCGTCACCTTTTAGACACTCCCTATAGATTTGTGAAATATGGACCTCACTATAGGAAACTCTATGATTGTAAGATTTAGTCAATGAGAATCTTATGATTGCAAATTCAATACCCATTATGGGATGACCATTTTGGTTGTGTCTATTGGTTGAGTGTCTTGAATTTTAGTCACAACCAATAGATATCCTGATAATTGATTCAAGGGATTTTTAATTAATCGTTTAGGAAGGGAAGGATAGATTTTTTTAGACTAGACCACACCACCATATTGAGGTAGTGGGTGGACCATATACACTTGTTTCTTCCTTAAAAACTTTTTTTATGTTATTATGGTAGTGTCTTGAGAATAACTAGAGTGAGTCACCATAAAACCTAATTGAATAGATGATATATGTAGCTATAGTCTTACCAATACTCCCTTGTATTTCTTGGATGTCTTCCTTTTAGTTTTTATGGGTGTTAGGGTAGTGGTGGAAGTAACTAAAATGGAAATAGGATGAATGGACACAAAAGAGATAATTGGAAGAATATAAATTATCTATGGAGTAGAGACAACAAGGGTAGAGGAATAATCATCTACCTATAAAACAACCAAATATGGTTGACACTAGGATCAAAGGAAACAACCTCTACTTTAGGTAACATAAGCGAAGGGAAAACACTAGGATTAAGATAAATAGACTAAAAAAAACCAAAAAAAAGAGGAGAAACAAGAGACACAATGGGAATGGTAGAAACTAAAGGAGTCATACCCTCACTTGATTATTCTCCATGTAGTGTTGCTTTGCCCTTGGTGTCTTGAAGGCTCAAAAAATTATCTCTTTGTATCTCTTCCTCATTATATATAGATTCACCTCTATATGCCTCTATTAATAGTCCTTCTATTGATATTTCTTCAATAATTGGATTTTATGGAAGGAGGTGAACCCTTGGCTTCCTCTTATAATAAATAATGACTTTCTCAACTATAGAGGATAAATCATGCATGGGTTTGGCTGAGGTAACTATTGTAACAAAATATTACACCTTATAGGATGTTTTTGAGGCCTACTCTAATATTTGGGCAACATTAGAATACTTCTAGGTATGTGGGTTACCTATAGAAGAAGTAGACCTCTAGGTTTAAGGGCTAATTCCCTAAATTTACTTATAAGTGATTATCACCTAGACTAAATGATTGATTGTGAGAAAAGGGATAGAATATTACATGAAAATAAACAAATATAAAGATGTGATACACCACGAATATTTCCATAATACCATCATAATTCTCTCATTAAATAAATAAGACCTATAAGTTAGCTTCAAAGTCCTAGATATTCTAAAATTAGTATTTCAATATAGAGGTGATATGCATGAGACAACTCAAGTTAAGTATACCATAGGTTAGTTATATATTCAAAGGATACTTGAACACTTGAAGGCATCCTAACACACTAGATACACTTTATATGACATTTTACAATGAGAACTTCTTATACCAAACATGAAAGGACAATGAGAAGTAAGGAAAAAAATTTATCACTAAACCTCACCATTCATCACTCCACACACATAGAAAAAATGTATTTTAAACTCAAAAATAGATTTATTGAATTATGTAAATTCAAATTACAACATAAAACTTGTAAGGATTCACCATACTAAGTGTGGTATTATCCAACAAGAGCCATAATGGCTAGTACTTATAGAATTTGAGAGAGGAGAGAAGAGAATTGTATACACATAATATTTTAAAATTTTTATCAATTATTGACACTATTTATCTTGAAATAACCCATTTAATCTCAATCTTTCTATGTTCACACCTTAATGGGTGTACCAAGAAAGGGGTGGGTAGACCATTGGTGATTCACAATATTGTTGTCTTTTTTGCCACTTATTATCTAACACTTGTCTCTTAAAAACCATACCCATAAGTTTGTTATTATCTATTTCACTCTTCTCAATAATTTACCATCTTTCAACACCCTTTTCCTATCCTTAATCCCCTTTTATCTATTAAATATACTAGGTCAACTAGGTTGACCCTGTACTATTCTGGGTTAAATTCATTTAGGGTCTAGGTTGACTTTTGGTTGACCTAGTGTATTTTTTTTCCATACCTATACTAGGTTGACCTTATCAGCTAAAATTTTTGGAAGGGATTAGGGTTAAATTTTATTATATATAAAAGATCATTTTTCCATTATTTAGAAAAGAGAAGAAGTAAGAGCTATTTTTCATCTACATATCCACCATTTTACTTGAGGACCAATCTTAGGGTTTTATACTTTATTTGGAGATATGGTTCTTATTTTGTGGATAATTATTTTAGATGTATTGATAGGTTGTGTCTACTATATATGATTTATCCATGTCATATTTACATATCAAAACAACCTCTTATAAATCACCTTGGCCAAGGGAGAGACTCAGGCTTTTTGGGTTCGTCTTCAAAGGTAAGTATTCTTAACTTTGTTTCTCCTTTGTAAGAATAGATAGATATGCATTCACACTTATCTTCCATGAATTAGGATTCCACATAAATTGATAGGGGTATATGTATTCTATTCATGTTTATTTTTAGTGTTTATTAACCCCACTTTGTGTCATAAGCTTTTGTGAGCATTATATTAGACAATACTTTTTATTAATTTAGTGAATATGAAATCAGAGGGATTAGTTAGGATTATTACTTGATTGTGTTTGACTGGAGGCTTTGGAACCCTCCCTAGCATTATTTTTATGATAAGAGATACCCTAATTGGGTTTAGTGGATCCATATATTGGTCATATTACTAATTATCTAATGTATCCCCAAATGGAAGTGTAAGTAGGATATATATTCTTCGAGTTAGGATTTATTTATAGACTTAGTGATTTTATAATTGCATATATTCTAGTGAACCCAACATGAATCTGATACTTATACTTTTTGTTTCACATTTTTCATTATTTTATCATTTTATTTATTATTTTTATATATTTTTGATACTAGGTAGATAGTTCCAGCATAGTTTCTAAATTTTGTGCATTAGTTTAACATAGTCACATCAAAATTACTATGTTCTATTTGTGTAGGTCTTCATCAAATATAGGCTAGTAAGTCGAATAGGTTGACATAATAAAGGTTTTCATTTCTAGATAGGCTACTAGGTTGACTATATCAACATAGTACACTTCTAGACTTCCAAAAAATACACTAGGTCAACAATGTCAGCATAGTATTCTTCACAAGTTTTAGCAAGAAAGGAACTACAAAAGCAGGTCAACCCAGTCAACATAGTTGGTAGAATTTTCAAGTAAAAATCAAGACACTTCAATAAAAATCTCACTTTTATCTACATATTATAACTCACCAAGGTTCTTTTCTCTCTTTCTCTTTCATTTATGTTAATCATTACATTTCTATTTTTGATAGTTTGAAGTCTTTGAAACAACCCTTATATAGCAAACTAGGTCCACTCTGTCAACCTAATTTTGCATTTTGTCTTCTATCTAAAAGACTAGATCAACACTATCAATGTAGTTCTTAATAAAACCTTGATTTAGTAGTACAATAGTGACCCTATCAAATCTATTCTACAATCTCTACATATAGTGTCATTTGAACCAACAATGTACTATGATTTAAAGTTAGAATTAACTTTTATATGCTAATAATTAGCTCACATTTTCACTTTCAGTTACATACATGCTTAGAATAGATCACATAGTCTAATTAGGTGGTTTTTCAATATACCATTTAGTTTCACTATTTATATCTTTTATGCACACACTACCAAATCACATAATATTAAAATGCATTTAAATAATTTTCTACCTAAGGCCTACCTATTTTAATTTCAACACCAAGGGAGAAGCTGACTTGGTTTTTGGCCAAGTATAAACATGTGGTTAATGGTATATATTGGCAAATCACCCAACCTGCTTATCATTATAGTGTGTGAAGTGAGGGGGTAAGCCCTAATACCAAGCCAATACCATTGACAACAAAGATCCCTTTCGGCCTAAATGTCTTGAAACCATCAATATATTGCTTTCTATTTCTTTACTTATAACCAACTTCTTATCACACTTAAAATCATACTCTAATAATCTAACAACATTAAGGATGACCACTTAGTTAACATTTACCTTCTAAGTTGGTTACTTGTTCTTTGATAAATTGTATGTTTTATTACAAAAACATGCATTGGCTAGTGTTGGTGATATTTTTTATGATGTGTGACTCAATTGGATTATCCTTGTTGACCTAATTAATTATGTGTTTTTTCACTTCTTTCTTTCAAAATTAATTGAAATTTTTCTTATTTTAGTACACTATCACTCTATTCGACATAGTCTCTTATAGACTATCTGTTTCCCCTATTTATTGTATTGAGTTAACCTTATCAACATAGTATTATTTTCTTCCCCTTAGGATACAGTACTAGGTTGACCCTATCGACTCTGTATCTTTTTTTGCCTTTTTTTTTCCTAGGTTACAAAACTAGTTTGACCCTATTGACTCTGTATTCCTATTTTCTCAAATTTTAGACCCTATTTTTAGTACTAGGTTGACCTAGTTAACTCTATATTCTTATTAACCTATTTTTATTTCCTTATTTTTGCATCACATTTTATTTATGTAGTCCTTATCCCTCATCATGAACTTCTTATTTGAAGACAACACTGAGTTAATTTTAATGGATATTTAGAGTTTTACCAACCCTCATAGTGTCCTCCATAAGTAGATTATGGCTCCTCTTTTAGATGAGAGTGACTTTCATAGATCCACTCACACAACAAACTATGGGACCCCTCCTCATAATTATTCACTTTGTAATCCTCTCTTCTCATTTGAAGATCAACTCAAATTAGAGTATACACCTAGAATGTTCTTCTTTATCTCAAAATTTCCTCAACATCAAGGAAAGGACCCTTATAACTTTTACCATCTCATTATTAGTGGTTAAACTGAATATCCTCATTCACATTTTCCCATATTCTCACATGGATTTGGGGATACTATCTTCTTTTCTTATTATTGTCTTCCCTCTATTTTGACCCCTTCTCATACCATGACTTCTTCCTCTTTGATTTTTTCTACCTCCATTCCTAGTATCTCTACTAACATGGTAGGTTATACATCTAGTGGGCTTCTTCCAAGACACACTCTCCTCAACTCTTCCAATAGCACATTATTTTATATTCATGGTAATCATGCCTCTAGTGTTTCTTCTTCTCATCCCTTTAATAATCCATCTTTTTCCACACAAGACAATTTTTCCACTAGTGCCTCACATTCTAACAAATCTTCTCAAGCTCTTTCTAACACTCATAGTGGTATCCAAGACACTTCTTCTAAGTCTAACACTTCAAATAATTCTAATAATGTACTCAAACTCACCAACTCTTATTATAAAAGCTTAATCAAAAGAATGCTTTTCAAGCTAATAATTCAAATAATATGATGTAAATTCAAAACCACCTTATCCATCTTGAAACCCACCCTCAATATATTCCATGGGGCATGCATAATAAAAATGTTCCCCCACCTTCTCTTTAAGATATCCACGGTAATCTCATCACTCAACCTCCTCTTGTCAACAAGATAATCAAGTATCTTCAAAATTATCCTCTTACATCTAAAATTGCTAATATAGATATAGGAGGTATCACACCTAAAATTTATTATAATGGATCAACTGATCTTACCCTTCATCTAAAAACATTTGTAAATATATTTACAGACTAGGTCAAATTAACTACCTTTACCACTACCAAGATATTAGCCAAAACTATCATGGGTGATGATTTAGATTAGTACAACCAATTTAAAACTCATTATATTACTATTTTGGAACATTTAGTAAATGTTCTAGTCTAAGAGTTTCAAACTAGTAATCTTCCTAAGAATATCTTGGCCCATTTTATCAATTGTAAGCAAATCAAAACCAAAACTACCCAAGATTTTTTTAAAAGGGGAAAGACTATAAAAAAATGTGAACATAACATGGTCAATGATAACCTTTTACATCTATTTACCAATTATCTTTTTCCTAAATTGTAGTATCAAATCCAAACTCTCTATCCATGTATCTTATAGGAGGTTATTGATTATGCTAAATGTCAAGTTTTCCTTATGCATCAATTTGACCCATCCGAATTTTTTTTGGGTACTCATATATTAGTCAAAAATAATAATAATCATGCTACCAATGATGGTGTCATGGACTCTTATGACACCCTTCACACTATTCAAGTTATTTTTCCTAACCAATCTTCAGAACTAGCTCCCCCTTTTAAAAAATTTACCAATCTTCATTTATCTTCACCTAATAACATAAATGTTCACAAACCTTTATCCTCAATAAAATTGATAAAATTTATACCCATGCCTTTCCCATGATAATTTGATCTCACTCATCCTATGAAATATTGGTATGATCCCAATAATTTTTTTTTGGTTTGATGCTAGTTGGGGTCATTCTCATGAAAAATGTAGGTAGCTTCATAATTTGGATATGGATTTTATTATTAGTCCAAATTTTGACCATGATTCTATAATTTGTAAACACCAACAAGAATATTGAATTGCATTCAAATCCCATAAAACAAATACTAATTATCAATCTTTGAATCAAGATAATGTTCATTTCACCATCTATAAATATCCTCTTCTAAATGACCAAGATAACCAAGACAAGGCCACTCCTTCCACCAATAATGTAGAAAGTATTATTGACCCAAATATAGAAGAGAATGTGGTTAATATGAATAATATGCAAAGGATGGTTGCTTTCATTAATCCTCAACCTATCTACACACCTCCATTATCTCACACATTTTGTTTTGTCTAAGATTCTTCTCTAACTCACTTAAATGAGTTGGGGAAATATGACCTTATAAATTTTTATGAAAAAATTCCAAATCTTCCTATGGATAACACATCCCATTATTTTTGTACCATCCCTCCATCTTCTTTACCTAATACCAATGATACTCAAGCTTCTATCAACACTTCTTCTAGCACTTTTCAAAACCAACTTGCATCAAATACTTCATATTCTAAACATAATCTATAAAATTTTACGCTAACTAATCCTTCTTCCTCTTATAAACATAAATTCCAATGTACTTTAGCTCCTCCTACTGATGATGTCATTCAACACTATGCACCTCTTTCTAACAATCTTCTTATAGTTTATGATGTGTGGGATCATATCATGGAACTCACTAATCTTCCATCTGAAATCCCATTTATACATATTACGAGGACCTTTCCTCATCATAATATCAATATTATGCATTTTTTTTAGAAATGAACATCCCTCATCCTCCCCTAGTAGGATGAGAAGCAACGTTATTTGGATCTAAAGATAACATATTGTAACAGTGCAAAGAGATGTCCATACATGTTGATGAAATAATAGAGACTTATCTTTCCCTTAAATTTCCCATTACATCCATGATTCTAGATGAGATTATTCTTCATTTGGATGATCCTCCTCTATTCATTAGTGTCCAAATTGGTGATATCTAATTCAAGTGTGTGTTGATTGATGAGGGTTCTGGTACTTATATTTCCTCTCTTTATTTTATCAAAACACTTGGATATTCTAAATGTAATTTCAAATAAACACAAAACACATGTCAAGGTTATGATCTAAGGAAAATTCCTCATTTGGGTCATATGTTTCTCCCCATTACCATCCCACTTATCACCATTTGCATAAAGGTGATGATATATAACTTTATTCTATCTTAAAACATTATAATTAGTAAGACATGGACTCAAAATATGATATTATTTTCTTCTCTAACTTGTTAGTGCATTAAATTTCATCATGTTGGATCCATATATAGGATTAAGGGTGACACCAATCCTTGGAATTTATAACAATTCCAAGATAGGGGCATATCCAAGATTCCTACCCTTGAACCATTACCAAGTGTTCCATTTCATAATTCTCCATAACTTAAATTTATCATCAATTCCACTTGAGGTTATAAAGGTCATCTTGAACTCATTGGGAATATTCCCCCTAACCTCTTAGATTTTAATGAAGATGAGCCCGATGAGATTAATCTCAAGATTAAAAATTTTGATCTCTCACCTCATCTCATCTCTTAGCTTCTCACTTATTTGCATCCTCATTCTCACCAACCACCTTGTGATGAAATCCCCATTATCTTAACTAAGACTCAATATTCCATTCATCACACGTTATTGGATGATAATGTCATATTTACCTACATCATAGATCTTCATACACCTAATTATGATGATGGTTACACCTTCGATGGTCCATTCTTAGGAGATATCATTTAGGCCCATTATGCTGAGATTATCTATTATCATTCCTCTTTACTTTAGTATTTTATTGTATCTTCCTATATTCCATTGTATATAATTCCTAAATTTAGCATTTTTCCTCTTTATAATAGGGTAGAGATGATACAAACACCTCTAATTTATGAATAACCTCATAGGAGTATGATTATGGATTATTATATGGTTGGGCCCTATCTATTTTATAGGTACCATGACCCCTATAGCCTACTTACCATTGAGATACATGCAACTCTCCTTAATCCTAATGTAGACCCCTCCCTTCCCTTAGTATAGCCCAACTCATATCCCATTCCTACACCTACTTTAGTTGAGTCTCTTCCTAATTCCAATCTTATATCTCTTGATATCAACCTTTTCCCTCTCTCTACCAAAACCACCTTCTCTTCATGATGGTTTTATTCCTTTGCCACAACTAGTTCCTTTATCTACCAAATGGGTTGTTGAGCCTTTCTAAGTTACTTTCACTTTTGTTACACCTCCTCCTATGAGTAAACTTACCAAGACTACTCACAAGTGTATCTATTAATTTCATGACATAAATAATAATTCATCCACACATTATCATAAGTTATGACAATATATTGACACTTTACATCCTACTACCCCTCATTCCTTAGACAAGTCCATACCTCCCCTAAAGGTAATACCTGAGTATATTTACAAGTATGGAGTGGATTATTTTCTCTAGCAGTAATGTGGAACCCATAACATCAATAATTTCAACATCCTTCAATACCATCTGGAAGATCACATTTTAATTATTCCCACACCTTCTACTATTCCTCCCATAGGTCATTCCCACAAGAAGGTTTCCCCTTTTTTCCTAATGGTTTGACCTCATATGGTTCCATCTCCTCATATGGTCCATTTTTTTACTCATATTCCTCCACCTATGAATCCCTCACCTATAGACCTTTCCTCACCTATGGATCCTTCTCCACCTATGAGTCCCTCGCTTATGGATCCTTCCCCATAAATGATCATTTCATATCCTATAAAAACCATTCCCATACATTCTCCTAAGGATCCTTTGAATTATATTCCTCTTCAGCATGATCTATCAAGCATTCCTACCTTTTCTATTGAGGAGAATAGATGTGAAGTATTTTCCCAATTTTCATTAAAGATAGATGAGACATTAGCTTTAGTTTGAATTCAAATTTATAAATACTTATCAGATGTTATGGATAATGTGTGGGAAAATATATCAATACTTATGAGCACATGCATGGTTTTATTACATTTTCAATTGGATTGGACATGTGTTCCAATTTTAACTTTATCTATTTGTTATATCATTTGATATTATGTCAAATTCTTATATATATATTACATGGTGACTTTAATTTTGCACTTTATATTACTTATAATGCCATTTATGTTTGCATATGGATGTCTCATTTATCATTTTTTTCTTTAGTTTATTTCTTAAAACTCCCTTTTTCCTATTTATTTGTTATCTTAACTCTATAAACATGAATAATTATTATTGTGACTTGGTTATACACACATTGTTCCATTTAATCATTTCTTATTTACCAAGTGATCAGTTAGCAAATAATTCATATCATTATAATCTCCTTTTACCAATCCACTTTGGATATCTTTTCTTTCCCCTTTAATACCTTTTACAAACTAAGTATATACATGGTTGAGACTTTAGATAACATGTTGGTTCATTGTTAATCCTGAGTGTCCTAGTCAATCTTGTCATTGGTTACTTAAATTCCTTTAACCTAATCTTAAATCTAATTTTTGTGTATCACTCTATCTCTCATGACTATTAATTCCAAGTTTTTATAGAGGAGGAATCTTAAAATCCATCAAAATATTCAAAATCCAAATCATTTAACAAAAGGAAATCATTTAAAAGGCAAAACATTCAAAATTTTCAAAAGTTAAATCACACTAAAAGATGTGATTCAAATAAAATCACCTTATTCAAATCAAGTCTCAATATCCATAGTTGTCATCATGATAGATCCAAGGTCCATTGGGGTGCAGTAGGGCAATAGACTAGAAAGGGATAATAAAAAAATCTTTTAGGACTACCTACTTTCTCATACAAGTACCCAATATTTTTAGTAGACTGAAAACTCTATAAGGGGTATTGAATAATGGGGAAAAAATCATGCAAAGTTAGGTCCATTTTACTTTTATTGTACCAATTTACCTTCATGAGTGGATCTTCATAGCATAATTATTTTCCTACATAGGTTTGTATCTATAACGAATAGGTTTCTTTTGTACATTGATAGTGATTAGTACCTTGGCATCTTCTCATGTCCTTAGTATGCCTAATGTCTCCTAACGTCTTCTCAAATATTCCTAAATTATGATTTTTTACATTCCCTTTTCACTCCCTACAACCCTAACATTTTATCTTGAGAAATATTGCTTTGTTCACTAATCATTCCACTAGGGATTCCATTTTTGAGTTGTATTATAAGACCATGGATAA